>JAPYZA010005130.1:0-16029 GCA_030522685.1 Eupelmus azureus
GTGTAAGTAAAAACATATTATCCATAAATACGTAAAAGATTATAACCCCTCAATACACGTCACTCTTCACAAACTCCATTCTTCTTCCGTAGAGCACACACTCTCACAAAAAGTCAACATCCGTAAAAAAGAGGCGTGCAAGCTTGAAGAAGAGAGATACAAAGCGGTGTATTATATGATTGTATGCCCACGCAAATAAGGCGCGAGAAGAGGAAGATACACGAGGCAGGCAAGAAAGAGGGCGGCAGAGAAAAAAAAAGGGTGCGGAGAGTTCGTCGGGGCTGGCATCGATAAATCAACGTCAAAAGCGAGCGAGGGCGTAGCTCGTATGCAGTATTGCCAGCGCGACAAGCGCGTAACAACGGTATATTTGCGTCTATTATCTACTCCTCCCTCGCGCGCGCGCGCCACGATGTGATCCTGCACTTTTGCGCCCTGTGAAAGCTCTTTGTATAGATTAAACCATGCTCGTTTCTTTTTCTCCTCGCTCCCTCTGGCTGCTTCTTGGGCTTTTAACGCGCAAGCGCTGGCTTGTTAAAAAGCGCTTTATCAACAACGCGAGCTTGCGCGCTGAAAGCTCGGACCTATATAGGTATGCGAAGCTTCACTGAGCCCTTGTTGGATGAAGGACTGGTTTTTAGAATCAAGTTTCTTTGTTGTTTTTTGCATTAGCATTATTGCATTATATTAGTAGTTTTTGAAGGTGAAATAAGAGTATTTGTTTTTGCTGCTGTGAGTATAAGCGTTTTTAATTAAAGTACAATGGCAAGGTAGGAATCGTTTATGATTTAATTAAGTTTCGGTAAGTAAATATTGGTTGGTGAAGCGTTTAAAATTAAAGTTAACGATGATCATAAAAAGTAGTATAAGACTTGTTATAGAGTAAGTCTTTCATTTCATTGCTCGAGAATTCAGTTATTTCTTGAAACGAGATTCTAGGTCACTTGATTTCACTGGCTCTTTGCTTCAGCAATTTCATGCTATTAAAAGGCCATGCCGCTTTTTTATGGAATTATAGGATCATTGAAGAATTTGGTAAAATTAAAAATAATGTAAAAACTCTAATTTATTAAATAGAAAATTTTTGGATTTCATATTTGAAAATTTGTAAATTAAACAAAATTTTTACAAATCTTAGTGTAATTATATTTATTCCGAACTCACCTGTAAAGGCTACTTTATTGACCCAAAAAGCGAGAAAAAAGTAGCATTTGGTTTCCTATAATCCTTTTATCCCGTCGATTTACTTTATTCCCACCTCAACGATAATGACCACTAATTTCCCTGAAAAGGCGCGCTGAAAATGGCCTATTATTCCCGCAAAACTCGAGGAGGGAAATAATGGCTCATTATTTCCCTCCTAGGCCATTATTTCCCTGCTAGCATTTTTATTAGAAAAAGTAGACAAATTACTGAAAAAATAAAATAAAAACAAAGTGGCTGCAGTTGAGGTGGGAATAAACCTCGAGAGTAAAGTAAGTAAAGTAAAGTAAGCGACTTTACTCGGTTGGTGCATAATGTACTATTAATATCAAGAAATCCTAGAAGAATTAGCATAAAATTATATGACTCTTTTGCACTCACCCAACTTTACAAAAAGTTTGTCATAACATTTAGAAAACTCCAAAATCGACCACGTATCTTCAAAGACAATTTGTTTTAGACATTTCCGAAATGATACTTGTCGCTAACAAGCGGCATTTATATTTTTTACGTCGAGGCGCACTCAAAACCACTCTTATTTGCATCAGCACGTGACGACTGCGCCTTCACGCCCCTTCCCAATTCTCAGTACAAAAGCGCGCTTTAATAAGCCCTCAAAACGCTCAGATTCCCGTAAATGTATTCGAAGCGCGCGAGCTGGCACTCTTATTAAAATGCCATCTCGCAATCTCGCTCTACCTTTCCTCTCTTCAATGGTTTTTAATTTTCATTCCCCGGTTATTGTCTAGGCGCTCAACGCTCGCAAGGGGCCTTAATCCTGCGCCGAAACACGGAATCAAGGAAAAGCGTATGCAAGCTGCGAAATAGAAAACGGCGCGTGTGTAAGGAACGGAAGAGAAAGACAGGAGCCGAGAGAGGTCAGTATGTATTATTCATGCAGCGCAGTGGCGGCAAGCTGGTCGATAACGTCCGACCGGATTGAATTTGCATTTCAAGACGTATCGGGAAATATATAGCGTCCGCGCCCGGCCCCGGCAATGGAATTGACACACGCGCTCGCGCGCGCCCCTGCGCACATACATACACAGGAGGAGAGCGCGAAATCGCATGGAAGCAAGAGAACTTACTTTAGATTTTCGTCTCGATCCAACTTTTTTCTTGTGTTTTAAGTTTTCTTCTCATTTTTTCCGCTTACTTTATTGGTATTATTGTTTTATTATTCTTATTACTATTGTTATTAGTATTATTATTATTATTAACAATACTATTATTACTAATATTATTACATAACAGCTCTTACCAGTCCTAGTCACCATCACTACTGGCCTGGCAGGACCGTTTAACGCAAGAGACGCACAAATGATGGCTAATCTGATTCTAAAGTTAGTTCCATGGACTAACCACGAACACGGCTTGGTAAAGTATCATCTCACCCAATTCGTGCTTAGTATACTTCTCCATACTATAAAGACATACCTCTACACCTTTTTCCTATGTGAAGTACGGAACATCGAGAAAGGGGCATTAGCGTTAGGTCTTAGACAAATTACATTGGTCGACATCGTCCGACTGATGCTTCAAGGCGCAGACAAATGTATTTTCGTGAACATTACAGTCTTCTTTTTTAGGGCGAGCCTGAATCTATTGACTGGTTAACTTCTCTGATTGGACTCTGATTGGTGGATGTTTTGACCGATCAGAGGGTAGTCTTGTTGGTGGGGTTGTCTTGTTGGTTGTGATGTCCTGTTAGCACAATATAACATATTCAAAACAGGTCACAGAATAAATTTCATTAATGTTATGACTCTCTCAAAACTAATGAATACTTTCCAAGAAAACATCGAGAAGAAATGGAAATACTGAAAATCCAAATAACCTAAGCAGGGACAACAACTACAACATAAACCCAATTTGGCAACTTCTCTCCACATCACAACTATCATGACTCTTCACGTGAATCCTCAACCCAACCAACAAGCATTGCTAAGCAAGGAGAGGGTCTCAGATGCGGATCATGAAAAGATCTGAAACTTTGGGAAATGTTTAGTCCCAAAAAGTGGAATACGCATTTTGTCAGATATGAACTACTATGGCATGTTTTATTTTAACATAAATATTATATATAATTACTGAAAGTCTTTAAATGTGGATCTAGCTAAACTTTTTTATTTAAATATAAGCTATTAATCATTCAAATTCACTATTTCTGTATGAAAATTGAACTTATTACTTACCTGGTAATATATATATTTCAGCTGACTAATGAGCCAGTCATAAAAGATTTTTAACTTCTACATAATNNCTAAAAATCCTTGAGTTGTTAAAACTCATTGCTTATCTAGCCTGTACTGGAATTTCATTTATTTGAAATTAATAATTTAACACAAACATTGATAAATCATTTTTGTTTAATTTACTTTATTCCTTCTAGTATAGTTCCATTTACTTCCATCTACTAACTCATCTAAAGTAAACACTAATAAATACCACATCTCCAGGTGACTCTTATTACACGTTAGTTTTTTAGGTTTTTACATTATTTCTTTCAACATTATGTAGAGACATTTACATCTTTTTCATTAATTTGAAATTGTTTTCACAATTTTTTGCTATTTACAGGATTCGAAGCTCTCAATACACTAAACTCCGAGTTAACATCTTTCGGCAAGCGTTTAAGGTAGTGCGGTTAGTATACTTTACTGAGGCGTCCACGCTTCTTTTTCGTCATTTTCACGTCAAAAAATTCATCTTCAAATTCCACACTGTTCAGATAGATACCCAAATCCAAATACCTTATTCTCCATTACCGCTCTTATCCATGTCACCCACCCTCTATTTATCGCAAAATTCATATACTCTTGCTCTCCAAAAAAAGCCTATACCCACTCGGTCCATCCTTCCTCATTCCCAATTAAATCTCTCTCTGCGCGTCACGTCGAAAATTGAGAGAAATAGAGCCGTCTTTCGCGCGCTCGGGAGCCGGCTAGAAATTTAAATCGTGCACAAGTGCGAAAGCGAAGGCGTAGGTATACTACTCACGCGCGCGCGTGAGCTCGTTTCGCGATCCTCATCCACTTTCCGGACGCGATCGCGGGAGCTGCAACACGCGCGTATGTTTCTCGTCTCGCCTCCTGCAAGTATTGTGCGGCTCCGCGGGGGAGAGCATCTAGCGAGATGGCTCACGTCGGCGTTGGGGGATCTGATGTCGTTTTTAAAAAGCAGGTCGCGGGAAATGTGAGTTGAAGGGTTTTTTCTTTAAAGATTTGGCGGTTGTCTTGATGTTGATTGGTATTTATGTATTTCTGTGTAAGGTAGGTGTTGATGGACTTATGTTTACATTGTGACTATTTAATGTACGAAGGTTTACAATTTTTTGTTCTATTTGAATTTTTGTTCCATGTCAAACAAAGGTTCAATTTTGTGAGTAATTTAGCCTAAATAAGTATTTTTCCATATTGCGTGCGGGAAGTTTGTTTTCCCGCACGCTCGGTCGGAAACGCGTGCATTATAACAAGCTTTCCTCACGTCGTGTCAAAAAGTTATGTACGATACATGAGCGATAAAGTGATTTTAACCTCGTGTAAACTTTACGTAAATATCCACACGAGGTTAAAATTACTTTACCGCACTTGTGTTGTAAATACCTATTCCCTGTCAGTTAAAACGAAATAATACTAAATATCTATATCTAAAAGCAAAAGTAACAAATAAATCAGAAAATATTAGACTCAATTAAAAAAAAGAAAAATATTGCACATATACGAACAAAAGCTTTAAAGTTTTTGTTTACTCGAAAAACCCAGTAAGTTCTCGATAATCCAGAAGAAAACGAAAAACAGAGAGGACGAGCGTAAGAATCGCGCCGACGAAAGCGAGAAACAAGAGCAGCAAGCGGAGAAGGTGGAATTAAAAGTTGTAAATACGAGGAGCATCCTCGGAGGTTGAAGAGTCGCTCGTAAATTCAACAAATTAGTATTAGCAGGAGCGTCGGAGCTGTCTCTCTCTCTCTCTCTTTCTCTCTCACTCGCCGCAATGAAATTCCCCTGCTCGACTAAGCTCGTGCTTCAGAGAGAGGCGAGAAGCATCCGATACTCGTATATACGTAAAGCCGAGTCCTGTACACATAACGCGCACCACAAGTTGGCAGTCTCAGTTTCGAAGTTAATCATAAAACGCCCTTCCTTGTTCCCTCGTCGCGAGTGAAAGAGAAAATGAGAGAGAGAGAGAGAGAGAGAATTATCGTAGTTTTAAAATAGAGATTTACGGGTTCCACGGATATCGATGCGGCGGCGTCTCTTAAACTCTAAAAATAAAGCCCGGAACTTTTTTCATAAATAAGAAAAATAAGCTCTGGGACAGCGGGACAGCGAGGTAAACTCGGCCGCTTGTGCCTGTGTGGGGGGTTGTTTTTAAAGAATGATACGTTTTCCGCGAGAGAGCGAGCTTCTTGAGATATTTATTGGCGAATCTATGTAGCGCGGTAAGAACACGAGCGCGCTCAACTTTTATGATTAAAATTTAGACGATTTAAAACGACGGCTGCAAGCGATTTATAATTGGCTAGTAATAAATTAGATCTTATAATGTTGGTTTGGTACAAGAAGATGCCAGGTTGGAATAAGTTTCGAGAATGTGGCATTTCGTATAATTTTGAAGGAGTTAGATGTGATCTTCTTGAAGCATATCATTTTCTTACTACTTAACGGTATGTTTAAGAACATCTGATATTTTTTTATAAAATTAGCTTCATTAATTCACAATTGATTTTGATTGTGGTTATGGGACACAGATATGGACAGGCTTGCCCGTATAAGTAGAAAGGACAGGCTGTGGTCAGACATACATCTATTTAGCTCAAACAGCTTTTATGCATTGTTAAAAATCAATTGTCTATTTTTGTTACTTTAATGATTTACAGTATCAAAGCAGGATATAAATAATTATGACAGTATTGATGAAGAGGGTCCGAAAGGAAATAATGTATGTACCAATTCAGGTACAAACCTATAATTGCAAGAAATTCAAAAATTTAATCTATTAATTATTATTCCATTAATCATTTAATCTAACTATACTTTTTCACTTTTTGGAATGATTTGATGATGGCCGAGTTTCCGTGAAAAGATCTCGGGATAGAGACAAGACGACATAATCTCGAGAAATTTCTCGTCTCGTCATGTCGTCCTTATATTTATACTTTGCTATGCCAGCTTGTGTAAACGCTAAGTACGTCAACATATCGTATGAAGAATTTTCTATATTATACTCTGAAAATATACTATAAAATGTTATGTTAATCATGCTTAAATTCGCTTAAGCATGCCTGACTGTGCTTGACCCTGTTTGTTTGTACCTTACCATGACTTATCGAAAAGATTAGAAAAAAAATATTTCAATTTATTCATAAAGAATCCTAGCTAAATTCCTAACTCCGTTAGACGGATGCTAATTTTCTAAACTTGACCTCTCGAACATAGTCAAGCCGATTATAAACACAGAATCATGATTATATGTGTGTATGAAAACATGGATTGGCACGTTAAATTTTTTTGTGGAGGGGAGGGTTTGATATTTCAATAATCCACTATTATATTTGTAGTCGACTAATAAACTTTGTATATTTTGACACTTTATCGCAACGAAATGAAAATATTTTTGGAAAATACCTTTGTACCTATTCTCAGAACGTTACCGTTTAAATAATGAGATAAGACAAAATAACCGGTTAATAAAAACTTGTTCAAATAACAGAGATTTCGAAAACAATGAATTGCAGCATTGAAAATTCCCATGTACTACACGTGAGCTTTGCATGTTATGTGTGTGAAAGCGAAAGAGTACAAAGTTTATATCTGTCTGTCTGTGAATCAGTTAGCTTTGAAGCGTTCACGACATTTACTATATACTTTTAGCTGTAATAAATTACATTCGCTTACTTTAAGATTCGTTTTCTTTATTATTTCCACGCTCTCCCATAAATTTAATTAATGAACTCAATAAAAATGAACATAAATTTCACTATATTTCGAAATTATGCTAGATTTTTTATGAATCATATTTTTTTATTAATTTCGATATTCGTTATTATTTGAACAATAATCATTCGAATTTTTTTATTTTAGTTTTTTTTTTTTTATTTTAATAGCATTACATATTAGTCGATATTTTGCCCATCAAATATTTACATTGTCTAAAATTTATATTTCGGATATTTGCGCTTTCGTTATCGGTCAAATCTGTGCAATGTTGAACTATTCATTAATCAACTAGAATTTTATAGTAGACTGTCCAAATATCAAATCTCCTTTAGATATGTTTTCATGAGTTTTATTTAAGTTTCTCAATATATCAAATCTAATTAAGTTAGTATAATAAGAAATTAATAGATCACTCAGATTTTTATTTTTTAAGTATATTGTTATCAAATAATAATTCTTCCCGCGCAATCAAATAAGTTTTACAAAGTCAATTTAGGAAATAGCATTAAATTATGACCTCGTAAATGTTTCTGAAAACTTAAGTTAATATGACCAAAGTAAACTGCTTACAATGTTTATTTAATAATTCGATTAATAAAACGTTTAACTTTATAATTGAATTGCTAGGAAATTGTACATATTCGATTTTATATAAAATATTCAACTAAACCATATAGTATAGGCTCTGTTAATATTTAAAAAGTATTATTTATTCTTTTAATAACATATTATAATTAATATTGATTTTTGCCTTACCTTAATTGTATTTCTATTTTCGTTATTTTAGATTTTTATGCAGCTAAGACTAAAAATATTTACATCGGCTAAAATTACCATGAAGGATATTACAAAATGTTCAGAAAAGAAAAACATATCGTGTTTTATCTACTGTACTTTTTTTAAAGTTAAATAAAAATCAGAATTTTCAAATTTTAATAAGCAGCAAGGTTTTTATATTTTTAATAAAATATTTTTTAATATTAAAACAGTATAAAAAAAAAATGGAAATTTTATCCGGTATTCGTAGACAAGCGTATGTACATGCATACATAATAGAAGATTCCACAGCACATTCCTACGTAACGCTTCACCACACGTTTTCATATGTGCATGTTTCATCGTTTTGTACTAACTTTTATTATATTTGTATTACTGTTTCGAAATATTTTTGAAAAGTAAATACTTTTACTTATGCAAAAAATATATTTTGTTATAATCAACAGTGCTTATTAATTATAATAATATTAAATTTAAAAATTAAATATACAAAGTAATTGAAAGTTAAAAATCATTAAAAATTAAAATTACGCCAATTTATTGTTTTAACAGAAACAGAAGGAAATAATAAGTTTGTATAAAATAAAGACATTTAATATTAGAGTTCATCCTAAAATTTATTAGTACATTGGTATATACATAGTACAGGAATGTTACAGCCATCGTTAACGATATTTACACATAAGTTTCGTGTAAAAATACAGCAGCCACCATTTTTTTGTTTTAATAATTGGATTGATTAACATCAATCCATACATTGTTATATAGCCAGGTTACTTTTAGAAAAAGTCAAGCGGGACTTGTTTTGTTTCATCGGCTCAAGAAAGATAATAAGTTTACAAATGTATACTTTTTACAATTCTTTAAAAAAAGAAAACGCTCTCGCACAAAATTCGAAATATTTATAAAACATCGACGAACAATTAGTTTGTCGCTTTATTAGTTGCGTGTAAGATTCATCAGCAGCTCTTCCATTTGTCCATTTCCTACATGAGATTCACATTGAAATAGTTATAGTTTTTTTCGATTTCCTCTTAGCCTAATCCGATATCATCGCAGATCTACAGTTAGAGCAAATACACGGTTATAAGAAAAATCGTTAAACTCTCAATAAAAGTCAATACATTGGAAGGATTCACCCTCGACAAAAATACATATAAAGAAATGAATACAGTGGAAGACCAGTTGTAACAGTATATGTTTTCTTTTTTTAAGTACAAGAACAACATAATTCTTGCTTATCGAAATCCTAATATTACAACTACTATTTTCAGCGACCTTAAATTCTTTATCCCGTTATCTTGACTCGACCGAAAAAAACCACACGTCAGCGCGGTACCAATTCCATCTTTAATCTCCCACAGGCCTTGCAATTTCGCCTAAGGCTTATAAAAAAAAGTGTATTGCTGAAAAATTCATCAATTATACCGAGTAGACACGAGAAGCAACCGCGTTTGTAAATAGGCGCGAGCCCAGAGGACCCATATAATGCCGCGCGCCCACGCTAAGAGCGTTAAAATTGCACATATACATCACCGTTTGACACAGGCCCGTGAGAGATTAATAAATAAAGCCGCGCGTTTCGCGCTCGCCAATTCGTTTTCCCTCCACTCGTAAATACTGTAGAAGCGTAGAACTTGACCTTTTAGACGATCAACACGTAGAGTAGTTGCATCGGAGCTGGGGCGGTACTCGTGGACGTACACACAACGGTCTGCACTTTTGCATCGACCGGAACATATGTGATCCCCTTTCTGTCGCGCGCTTTGCACTTCCACCTCGCATAATTGCGCACATGAGGAAACTCAAAAGAGCCGATAAATATATTTCATTCTCGCGTGTAACTATATATATATATATATATATATGGACTTTAATTATTTAATTGACAATAAACAGATTTTAACGTACATAGCACCAATTAATTAGATAATAAATTTTTAAACTACGCAAAACAATTTCTGACTTTTCTGAGTTTTCTCAGTTTTGCGTGAATTACAGAGGTGAAACTGAAAGCTCCAGTACTTCGCAGCATCGACGATACATCAAATATAACAAAAGGCGCATTATGTATTTGTATAATAATAATAATAATAATAATAAAAATAATAATAATAATAATGATAGTAATTGATAACAATAATAATAATAGCAATACAGTAATAGCGAAAAATTATAATGATTACAATATTAAAAGCAAACGTGAGAGTACAAAAATCAAATGAGACGATCAAAGTTACGAACGCAATTAATTAATCTTCGGCAATGCAGAGTAAGTTCGATTATTTGTCGATTATCGATTAAAAAACAAAAGAATAAAATAGAGAAATCGGGATTAAAAAGGTAAAGTACAAATTAATGCAAATCGTCGCAGATAAGCCCACATACACAAATACCCTACCGACCTCTCAACACACTCGCCTTATGGACTTCGATATTATCAACGCGGTTACTCGATATACATATATTTACACGGCATCACAAAAATATCAGTATAACTCGCTTAGACTTAGCAAACTATCGCTCTCCCCCTTTTACAATGGCAAGCGGCTCGCTCTCCTCTTCTTCTTCTTCAGCTTCCCTCGTCCTCTACGCACACGTATCGCTCGAGCCCCCGTCCCTGCTTTATATTCAAATTACGTTTAGTTTGCGCATATTTACATGCAAAAGCCGTGCCGCGCTCGCTCGAGCGCGCGCCCGGGCTCCCGAACGTCCGTCTTTATGTAGGAATTCCTAGCTACAGGAACCATGTTAAGAAAGAGAGGTGCGAATTCTCTCGTGCCCTCTCTCGCTTTATCCTCGCTCCGCGCGCGACAAACTTCGTTATACAGATCGCTCCCGATGCAGTCATGCGAATTTTATATGTATATATTTATATTTATATATGTATATATGTATATTTGTAAAAATTAAGCGAACGCTCGTACACGTCGCGCGCGTTCGTCGAAAAGTTTGAAAAGCCATTTCTTAAACGTGATGTACACGGTTGGAGTAATTTACGTTTTTACATTGTCTACACTAAATCGACAGTACGAGCTAATTGGAGTCGACTGCAGTTGAATTACAATTTTTATATGACATTCTTACAAAGCGAAAAGAATAAAAAGTTAATGGCAGTTTTAGCTTGGGTCTTTTTGCAAGACTAATTTCATCAGAGTAAAAGAGTTTCAGTTCTTTGTTATTTCAAAGTTACTATGAAAAGTAACTTAAATGAATACAAGAAATTTAAATTGAATGCTCAGTTTTAGCAGTTTATTTGTCATTTAGTCTTGACGATAAGTATGCGGCATGAAATTTGCGCAGCCAAATACTGTATTCTCTAACGCTCAAAATTAGATAAACCAAACTGATTCGATATCACGCTAGTAAACTTCAAAGCGAGATCACGTAATTAAAATTGACGTTCAAAATCAATTAAGTACGAACCGCTCATGCATCTTTTATGAAAGATTAAATTTGTACCGAGTAATGAGTTTATGAATCAGCAATGAAGTTAAAAACATGACGAAAAATTGATTAGAGATATATAAGCATCCACGCAAAATGCACGAGGTATTTCATGCTTTTAATGCATTTTACAAATACTTTCATTAAGCTCGCTAACGCATTTAATCTCAAAAGCTCGTAATGAAAACCTTCCAACTCATTACAGAAATTATTTCCAACCGTGTACAAGTACATCTCAGCGCTTCCGACGACTCCCTTTCTCTCTTTCCCCGAAGAAGCTCAAAGATCTGGCGTCTCGAGAGTTCTCGCCTTTTTCACCGCTTCTTCCCTTTTCTCTCCTTTTCTTTTCTTTTATTTTAAATTGTTTCGTCGCGTCCAACACGCGCGGCTGTTGGCGCAGAAACGGACAGGACACGCGAGGGGGTGCAGCGGGTCAGTGTTGTGTGTCGCAGTGACTCGCGTGTTGGCACGTGCAGCGTGTGCTCCGTGCGCGCGCGACCGAATTCGCTTCTAGCTCTACGCTTGATCCCTTTCCGATAATCTCCGTCCTCGGACTCGGCGCGTGCTACTCGCGTCCGGCATTAACACTAATGTATCGAGAGCGTGCGTTAACTAGTGTGTGTCGGAGCAGCCGAAAGCAGCCAGAGCGTGGAGCTGTACATTGTATTCGCAGCTTTCGAATGCACAAAAGCTTATGGCAGTGTCTTCGTGTCCGCTTTCGTCGTTTTTTTTTCCTCGACCTTTAGCTTTTAAATACATTTTAGTCAAAGTTGAGTAGTTTTGAAAATCTCGCGTAGTCAGAGTACAAATAGCTGGAAGTCAATTGTGAACATTGATATATTGTTTATACGCGTTAGTTCGAGTTTTTAAAAATTATGTATAATAGGATATGTTGTCTCGCTCGTCTTAAATTCCTAATTTATGACTTTTGTATTCTTTATATGTACACGAAATATACATAATTTTCGGCAGGAATACAATATATTATATTGCTAAAAAAGTGTTTCAAAAAGTTCAGTTGAAAAATTCATACAGCGATAGCTGCAAATAAGCTCTAAAGCTTATACGCCGTTCAATAAAAGGGCGAATTATTAAAGGGCGATAAAAAATTTCATCGATTGTAAAAAAGCGGGGAATTAAATTAAATCGAATTGTACTCTGCCCTTAAACTTTTAAGTACCATTAGAGTATTAAACTTGGACGCTGAACACACTCGTGCAAAAAGGTCTCGGGGCTTTACGACGGAATTAAAAATCGGACACGGAGAGATCGCCACGGCAGTTCCCCCGTGCAAAGAATAAAAAGGCGCCCACGCACGCGCTAATGGAAGTATAGGATCTAGCTCATCGATAAAAGCCATGACTAGTCGATTAAGTACATCGTCGCGATCGAAATAATAAAAAAGAAGGGGTAGGCAAGATAAGTTCTAAGGTGTAGCAGTATATAAAAAGAAGTGGATATAAGGTATGAGATAGAAGAATAACGAAGAGAAAAGAAAAGGAATAAAAGTTAAGTCTTAGTGGCGCACGCGATAAGAAGGCTCGAAAGATGCTCTTTCTCTCTTTCTCTCCCAAGACAAACTGCCAACGTGGAAGAAAAGAAGTAAGAGAGAAAAAGGGAGAGAGCGAGAAGACGCGGTAATAGTTCATCGCACGCCCACTTTTTTTCTGCATCTCGAAGAGACGGTCTTCGGAGAAAGAAAAAAAGCTCCTCTTTCTTCTTGCACGGTGGCGGCCGCCGAGTACAAATGAAGAGAAAGTTCGCCGGCGTGTAAGTAGACGCAAAGTCTTAGGGTTCTTTTTTTCGCTTCCGCGCGCTCGCGTTCGTCGCTCAGGAACGTTTTTTTCTTTTCTTTTTTTAAAGGTCATCCGACAACGCGCGAGGCTCGCAGGAAAATCACAGTAAACCTTTATGTACAAAAGTGCGACCTCGCTTCTCTTTTTTTTGACGTGTCATACCTTCATTTTCAACGATGTTACTGGCATTATGCAATCCATACAAAAAGTTATGCAATACATTGTTCTAATTAATTTTTTGGTTATTAGAAACTAAATTTGATACTATAACAATTTTAATCGATTACATTACAGATAATTTCAAGTATTTGCTTGCGCAATGCCAATACATACATCGAGTAATATATTATGACGACATCATGATTAAGCGCACAGGGCAGTTTTTTTTATCTAACATACCTACTTTTGATCGATCGCTAATTAGTATAGTCGGTAGAGTTCTTCCAAATTAATTTTTCAAAACAATTATTATTATAGTTTGGATGTTTTGTAATTTTAATTATGAATTGCTTGACTTGATTTTTAAAACTATTAATTTGCTAGTAGTTTGAACTTTTCTGATATTCAATATATTATTACTTTATTTACTAAAAATAGTCTAAAAATAATCTAATATATAAAATAATTAAAATTATTAATTTTATCAACTAAAAGTATTTTAATAATTTAAAAATAAATAGAACGCAAGCAAATATTTTAAGAAAAGCTGATCGTAAATAAAGAATCAAATGGTAAAAAAGCTTTACATAGTTCTTTTTAAGATCTCTTACAGTTTTTCTTAATTATGTATAATATATATTATAAAAATAACTTAATAAATTTAGCTAATATGTGAGTCAACTTTAACTAAAAAGTTGAATTTTATTGGCATTTTGAATAGTATAAAATTTTTTATAAAAACGATTTTCATTTTTACCGTAGCTGAAATAAGAATCTTCTGATAAGAGTTAAAAATTTATTTTAATACTTAAAGATTCATCAATATTTTACTAATATTTATATAAATATATATAATTTGTAATAAAAAAAAACAGTCGATGTTCATAATCACAATAAACATTTGAGTACTTG
The DNA here is from genome assembly GCA_030522685.1 of Eupelmus azureus. Lineage (NCBI taxonomy): Eukaryota > Metazoa > Arthropoda > Insecta > Hymenoptera > Eupelmidae > Eupelmus > Eupelmus azureus. The sequence goes on from JAPYZA010005130.1 coordinate 14,234, forward strand.
AAAAAAGATTAAAACCGATCTATATTATTAAAATAAAATTTCAATAAATAAAATCTAAACAGAAAAAATTCAAACTACTATCAATAAAACGTACCCGAAAAAAAACATCATTAAAACAACCTACTTCCAACGTTAGAGCTTCCAACATCGAGTATAGAAAAAATCCAAACCTCAACCTGCGCAAACAAATCGTAACTCTACCGACGAGTGAATAATGATCGTGGCGCCGGGGCGCGCTCGGCCGATCACGTGTCCGAGAAGAGGAACTCGCTCTCGGAGAGTAAGACCTCGAGGTCCGAGGGCACGGTGTGGAGATCGGAGTTGGCCGGCTCGGCGATGCAGGACGCCTGGCTGAGCTTCGAGCTCGCCCTGCTCGGCTTGGACTTGCGCTTGCGCTCCTTGGCCGCCTTTTTGTCGGCGATCGTCCTGACCAGCACGCCCGTTCTTGGTCCCGCTTGTGTCCTCGTGGCGGCGGCGCCGCCGGCCCCGGGCACCTGGCCGACTTTGTCCGCTTTGCGCAGCTTCACCGTGAACTTGAAGGGCGGCTTGTAGACCACCTGCAGACGGACGCGCTCGTTCTTCGAGGCGGAGGCGGCGGCGGCCGCGTTCACGGCATTGGCAACTGCCGCGGCGGCCGTTTCGTTGCGCGCCAAGTTGCCCACGCTGCGCGATTTGTTGCCGGTCAGTCTTCTCAAGGTCACTTGTCTAAGTAATGTAAATAATGGATGGTGATTAGTTTTGCTTTGCTGTATTGTTAGTTTTATTTTTTTTTTTTTAACAATTAACAGTGCCCTGGTAGAAGTGATTCCATTTAATGTCTAGTTAATACCTAGTAGAAATGGATTTAATGCTATTTCTTAGTCGGAAATAATTTTAAATAAGTAAATTTCTACCAGGGTGCTTTTATCATATATAATTTCAATGTAAACATCTTGACAGGCGATATTTTAACGAGAAAAATCAGCTGTATTACTGACATTGATTGAGCAACACAATATTTCTTGCAATTTAATAATGTTGACTCTGAGGTGATCAAATGAGACTAATGATGTGAATACAATATGTCTCGTAACGTATAAAACAGAAAAGTGAAAACCAAGACGTATGAATTTTTGATTCAATAATACTACATTTTTGAATATGTATAAAACCATAAAATCAAAAACAAGCATGTCTAGACGTAAGAATTAAATTTGATTCAATAATACTTAAAATGCATGTATGAACAAAACATTTTGAAAAATTATTAAACGTAACAGTGTTTGTTCAACTGAACCAACAGAGCAAACATTTTTTTCATTTTATTGTAATTTGTTGATATTCTTCTGTCAAAGGAAAGTTGAATTGATTTATATAAGTAGATGTTTCTTAAAGTTTGTATAATTAACACATATCTATCCAATAAATCAATGCAGTTTTTCTTCGAAATTAGAATATCAAAACAGATATATACAAATAAAAGAAAAAAAATATTTCTGTGTTCGTTTAATCAATCATTAAAACTTACGTATATTTCTATTGAAATAAATCACGAATGCAAAGACTAATCCACTTTAAACTAATTATCACTAAAACAATATGTAACTACACATAAACAACGTCAACCCAAGATCACACAGTTAACACCACTTCAAACAATTTGCTCCCAACTAAAAAATCACTAACCGTGTATTACCGCTGCCCCTGACAGCGGCAGCCGGCCTGGACGTCGGCAGGCCAGCCACAGGATTCGCCTGCAGGTTCATCGGGCTGGACTTGCTCTTCGGCAGCGGGGCTGGCGGTGCATCCACGCGGCA
>JAPYZA010005131.1:0-12562 GCA_030522685.1 Eupelmus azureus
TCGCGTGTTTATAGCGCAATTCTCGGGCTGTAATGTGGAACGCTTTTTGTGGAGGTGAAGGATGGAGGTCCGGGGATCGGCGATGATCTTTATGTTTGTGGAAATGGGGGGAGGTTTGGTTGAGGTGGAGATAAGGATCGGTTAAGGTTTGGAAGGATTAAGTTTGAAGTGTGATTAATGAGTTGGGAAAGAACAATGGGTTGGGAAAGTAGAATATGCCGAACGGTTTGGTTTTATATTTATAGGGAGAGTAACTGTTTTGCGAAATTCTGGTTTTGGTGAAAGATTTAATGAAAAGCGTCGTAAAAGCTTTTAATTTAGGTGAATTATTTAGTTCGAGATGCTTATCTGATTATTGGCCGTGAAGCTAAAGATTGAAGATTCAAGTGACGTTTGAAATGTACTTCAATATTTATATATGATAATAAGACAAAGTCTACACGTATTATATAAATACAAAAACTTTACCGGCAGTATATTCTGTTGAGCTTAATTTTAATAAATCGAAGGTACTTGACTTGTAATGATATTATCAACTTTAATTGATGAATACGAAATTCTAGCCTGAAGTTTTAACTCTTAAAAATGTGTGGTATTTGAAGGAAAATTCATTTTATGTAAATTTTAAAGTGGAAGAAACTTACGAAGTCTTCAAGTTAGTACAAGTTGCATTTGCAATATACGCGATTAAACTGATATGTAACTTTAGTTTAATACTGAGAATATGTGTGACTTGTTTAAAAAAAAGCATGATAAATTATCATTAATCGATTGTTCAATGAATATCTAATAAATAATAGAGACAGCAAACTACAGGTCAAAGTTCATTTTAATGAAGTTTTCCTTATAGAGTTTAATTGAAAAAAATTTCTTTTTTAAATATTTCCTTATCCTACATAAAAATAATGATTATTTACCAATAATTTCCATTGTTTTCATCCAATTTTAAATTTTTGAAAACAAAGCTCATCATTATATAACTGCATATTTGGAAAGTTTATGGATAACAATAACTGAATTTTGTAAATAATTTATACACAAAAATTTCGCATTCTATCTAATTTTCTTTCCTCTAACAAATAAGTTTTTCAATCGATCAATTTGTAGTCTTAACAGCATTATCGCACTGCTAATAAACAAATTCCATTTATGACAAAGCTCGCCAACAAATTCCAACCTTTAACCTTCGCACAAAGCACACCCTTAAAGCATAAATTTTAATTGTTTATACTCGTTTTTCGCGCAACAGTCCCCGACCAAAACAAGACGCGAGCGACGCTTCAACCGAATAACCGGCATGTCTCGGGCATTAGTTACAGAGTTTTTCAGCAAAGGCACGTCTGCACGCGCTTCGCCTCGCCGCGCCATGTGACTCTGTGTATGTGTGTACGAGGTGCGAGGAGAGTATATAGCACAGACCTGGCAATGAAATCACCTTGCGAAAATACCCATGACGAAGCACTCTTTTGCTTTATTAAGGACCTCCACAAACAGTGTACGTACATTCGCCAGGAGAAATTATTGCCCTGTCTCGATCCTTACGCGCGTGCCATTACGCAAAGCTGTTACCTAAAATGTATTACCGCTAAGTAGTCGATTAAAATTTTAATGCCGAGCTTGATGCTTGGATTAGATACTAAACGCGAGAGATTCAATTGACGAAAATTATTGGTAATGAGACCGTAGTAAGCGAGTAGCTTTGAGTGGCGTGTGTCTCTGCGGTGGAAATAAGAAAAATTAAGTGTCGTTTCGGACAGTCAATCGAATTTAATCGGTATGCACACAACTCTTCTAATAATACGTTTGGATTCAGTTGACTAGCCTGAACGAATCTCAATTAAATGTTTTCCCGGAGGATTATTAACCGATAGTCATCCTGCTGGGAATCAGACAATTCAATTTTTTTCGACTACATAAATGTGCAAATAAAAGTTTGGAGATTTGATTAATTGTTTGTATACAATTTGAAATTTTTTGATTCTTGCATATTGAAGAATGATAAAAAAAATTTGTCAGAAATAGAATTATAACTAAAAGCTGAAATAATGTATCGAATTCGATTTCGAAGAATGAAGAACTCTTTCAAATCGAATAAAATCAATTACTTTGTACATTAACTTGTAATTATATAGGTATTTTTAAATATAGATGTTGCATTTATAGGTAATTAAGATGTCTAATTGTAAACATTAAATGTTTTACAAATGTTTAAAATAAAGAAATTAAATAAAATGTACAAAATACTTTTAATTTCATACAAGATTAGCGGAAATATGTAATGAAGTGACTGACATACATGGAATTATTACATGAAACAATAAAAAACGCTAAATTGAGAAATAAAGTGCTGTTTTAATGAAATTAAATATCCTAAGTTATAAAATATCTCTTTTATATTAATTACTACCTATTATATAAATATTATTTTTTTGACAGAAATACGTTAATATAAAACAATAATAATAAGATACTTAAATACAAAATTTAAAAAATGAGTTTCAACGCTTGATTAAAATTCTTATAACATTAATAAATTATACTAAACCTATTGAAAGTATATCATCGCCTCAATTACTGTACATTGTTACACCTGATCCCATCAATAGAACTCAGAGTAATAATTGATAAAAAAGTACGAGCTTAATTAAATTACTAACCTGCCAAAAGCATGGCCGACTCTTTAACTTCGCAGGAAGGAATTTTGGTATCTTGTTATCTGCTCTGTTCATAAAAAAAACTCTCCCCGAAAACTTCGCCTCACAGTTTTGGGGATTAAACTTCAGTCACTTAATCCCCATGATTCACCATATTAGCGAACCCGGGCAAAAAAACAATTCAGCAAAATCAATAAAATCACCACACTCAGCGACTTGTCGCTTTCACAGTTACATTTTCACCATATAGGCACAGTCGCTGGCTCTATCACATCAGTCGTCAACAAGTGCGCACACCTACTCCGTTCGTCTTGTCGGCTGCAAGTAAAGTATACACAGGGTGAGCGCGGAAAATTCAATAGATTGAAAGAATCTCAATTTTACAGCGGGCTTTTTTCAATGATCCGCGTTCCGCGTATCCGCGATCGGAATTGCGAACCTATCACGAATGGCGGCGTCTCTCGTGCCTTGAGGTTATAGGCTTTTGCTCTCCGAGTATGCGGTATATAGATATATAAAATGAGCGGGCTGAGAGAGCGAGCGGAGAGTAGATCGAGCGGGCAAACAATCGTTTCTAGTCGGGAGAGGAGAGCGTGAGAAAAACGGCCCGGGTAAAATGAGAGAGGACAGACGTAGTAATGAACGCTTCGTTGCGAATCTTCGATAATTTCTCATTATTCGTGTTCTGTGTGAGTGGATTTTTTTTATTGTTTATGGTGTTTTATTTTGCTGGATTTTCTGGGTTTTTGAGAGCGGTTTGCTAATGTAGAGACGTTCGGAATTATAGTTTGGATAGATTAAAAAAATTACGAATAGAACGATTTGTGTTACAGATTATTACAACTAATAAGTTTTTAGTTGACCTTAATTTGCTTAAGTTATAAAGTTTCTAATTATTATACTGAAATATTTAAAATTTTCTCCTTAATAATCTATTGCTTTTTATAATAAAGTAAAATTTTAATAAAAGAGAATATTTTGATTCTATTCTTATGTTTTTATAGAGATAGACAAAATCAATTAATGTATTGGAGAAATTTCGCTTATGAACAAATGTATTACAGAAAAGTTGAATATAATATTTAGTGATTGAAAACTGGTTAGTCTGTATTGTTTTATTTGCTAAATGTTTTTGTACAAATGGATTATGAGTTTTATTTTGAAAGTGCTTTAAATTTTTTATTTCATTCCTTCATTTATTTTTAAGTTGGAAATTAAACATGAAAGTTTATTTATCGTTTTTAAACCATTTCCTTTTGCTATCTATTAGATATAAATATCAAAACACTCAATGGTACAAGTTTGTGAAGTAAAAATAGATGATTTCGTTATTTTATTAAATACTGAAAAAATGTTGATTCTATTTTTAGTTTCACTTATAATCAATACAATATACGTTTCAGATTAAATTATAATTGTGTTTTCCAAAAATGAATGTGCTTTATTAAAATTTTAAGCTTATTTTGTTTAGTCATCTAAGCGACTTTTATCTGTTTTTCCTCACAGTACCGAAAATACTTTTGCGCAACAACGTGAAATATGACAATGGCCAGAACGCGAAAAATGTGCCTGGTTCGCCTGTTGAAATTTTCATTGTCGCACTTTGTATTCTCATCCCTTTTTTTATAGTATTGCCCACGTGCCCAACGTTCATTAAATTAAAAAATTGTTTTTTTAATATTAAAAAAGGTAAAATTAACCTAATGAATGCTTTATACAGAATATAAAAAAACAATTGTTAAAAGTGGATAGTATATTTGTTTTGATCGCATTTTCCAGCGATCATTCACGACCGGTAGTCAATTTAATTTTATCATAGTAAAAAATAGATTAAATTCCTTTTAAAATTATACAAAATAAAAAGGTGATTCACTTATGTTATTACGATCTGTCATTTATTGATCCTTTGTTGGATAATATACTTTTTCATCGTTAAATATATTAAAAACATTATTTGTTATTAAAAAGGATGGTAAATTTTTATAACGACTATTAGAGAATTGATAAAACATATATTTGATTTTCACGTAAATGAATTTAAATAAAAAAATCTCCCAAGCACATTCCGACATCGTTTTATCGTGTAAACAGCAACTTTTTAACGTAAGCATACTAATTCAAATCAAAAAATAGAATTTCCGCCCTCTTAAATCAAAAAGACCGCTAATACTTTCGCGTTTCCAGAAAATAGAGCAACGCTTAACCTCGCCTCCCGCTAAACGACATCACTTCAACTCGCGGCGCTTCAACAAAGTTACAATTCAATTGAAATTCACAGCCTTGTCGATTTATTAATACTCGGCAATAATACGACGATTACGTCGGTATATCGACTGTGCCGGTACTAAAAGAGGAGCTCAACTCGTCAAAAACAACTCCTTATCAAAGCTCCGTGAACGGGGAAAAAAAAACCTCGCTCAGTCCGCGACGCGACGTTGAAATAATAACAATAATCAAACACAATAGTTGTGAAGCGCAAAAAAAGAGCAAGAAAACCGGTTAACTGAAAACACGTGAGAACCGAGTATAGCTTGGGCGCCGGCTCTCTTCCGGTATGGCAAAGTGTTGGTTCCCTTGGTGAAGTGGTGGGGTGTTTGTGTGTGTGTGCGGACCAAATCCAGTGCTAATGTTTTTGCCGGATCTTCTTTTCGAGCTGGCGATTCGGTAGGCAGTTTGTACGTAATGAGCTAATACTTTTCGGTTAGATGAACGGTTAGGTTTTTTAACTGCTTTTGGGATTTATATGGTTTTGAATTGTTTGTTGTTGTTGGGCGGTTTGTTGGTTTTTAATTGTTTAGTTTTATTGGTATTAATTTGTTTGGATTTGCAGAATTATTAGGTTATTTAAATTCAACGAAATTTGATATCTAACTAAGCGAAATATTTGAGTAGCAATATAAAGTAGTGGTATTTTAATCTTATAAAGGCTAATTAAAAACCTGGTTGACCAATGAGAACAATTTTCCTCATTATTTTAAATTAAAAATATACTTTACTATGAGCAACGATTTCCAAAAAAAATAATAGACTTTGCACGTTTTACTTCTGCATGCCAGGGAATACTCAAACAATAACAATGTTAATAACAAAAACAAATAATAATAATAAAAATATAAACTTTCTGCAACAAAATACTACCATTCCAACGTTCTGAATCAGACAGTTACTCTAGGGGTGAACCATATGCCGCTGGCGCAGCAAATGGAACCTTCCGGTGCGGCGACAAACAAATTTACACCAAACTGCACGCGCCAGCAATCTCTAAAGCTCTATCTTAACCAAAAAAATTTAAAAACGTTCAAATATCTTTAAAAACCTCTATAACCCTCATATAACCCCAACGTACAAACCCAAAACCATCGAAATCAACAAACCGCCCAACCATCCCCCCTTTACTCTCCCCTCCCAGCCTCAACCAGACAAAGAAACGCGCCCAGCTCGGGAAAAGCCCTCCGTCCTCCCAAAAACCGGGGAAAACCCAAGCAGCCGTCCCCCGTCACAACAACATCAACATATATACACGAAGCATCGAGAAAACGTTCCGCGCGTCACGTCTGCAACACACCGCCCCCAGCTCGTGCCAAACTGCACACACACACGTCCCAGCCAAGCCGCGGGGATGCGCGAAAAGCGCGCGCCCTGCACGTATACGCATATCGGGGCGGAGGCGGCGGCGAAGCTTCGAGAAGTACAGCAGCAGCAGTAGCCGAGGACGTCGTCTGCAGGGCGACACTAGAAGAGGCGGTTGGTCGATACTTGAGCGCGTTCCAGGGGCTGAGCGATCGCCTCCCCGCGCTTATACATCCGCGAGAAAGAGCGGGGTTATACACACCGCGCGGCAGTGCAGCCAGCGAGAGAAAAGAGCGGGCAGACGGCTTTTTTGGCTCCCGGCTGCGCTGCTCAGCGCACACCTCCGCGGCTCGCTCGCGTATATCCAGTCGACGTTCGATCGAGCTTCGCGCGAATTTTTAGGTTATAATACGCGGCGGCCGCGGCGGGTTCGAACGTAAACAGGGCGACACGTAAGTAGAGGCGCGCACTTGGTAGCCAGGTGTAAATATCCGCGCTCTCCTGTATATCCTGACACACACACACACACACAGACAGAGCGGCCGTCTCTCTCCCTCCGCCCACGCGGCAATTTCGAATACACACGCGCAGTAGGCGCGTAGATTTCCGCGCGCGCGGGCCACGGAATATCACACTCTGGAATCGCGGCGCGTGCAAGGCTACACGACGGCGGAGAGAGAGAGAGAGGAGAGGAAGGTCGAAAAGCCGGCTGTATACCCACGGCGCGCACGTAGACACTTACGCACTCGCGAGCTGCTCTCGATCAAAGAAGTTTACCTATACAAGTACACTGCGGACAACTGGCTAGAGTCCGAACTCTCGGCTCTCTCCCGGACAGCGTAGAAGCTTACAAACGCGTGGCGAGGCGAAAGATGTGGTTAATGCGCGGCTGTTGGTCTCGAGGCACACACTCTCACATGTGCGGCTACGCCGGACGAGCAGCGTTCACTGCGTAGTTGGGGGGCACTGCTGGGCCGCTCTCCGCCGCCGCCGCCGCCGCCGCTGGCTCGATCTGCGCCGACTCCGCCAGCGCGCTGGCTGATCAGCGAGAGAGAGAGAGAGAGGGACTCACGAGGGTATATACAGTCGCTCCGTCTCTCTCCCGCTCTCTGGCCGCGCGGCGGCTGTATAGCTACGTGTGCACGAGCGCGCGCTGGCTGCTCTCCGGCGAAAGAGGGAGAGGAGAGAGACAAAGAGGAGAGACTGTTGGTACGTATGCTTACTCTCTCGCTGTCTGGCTGTGTATGTGACGCACACCTTGTGTCTGGAGATTCGCGCAGAAAGAGAGTTACATACACAAGTGCGCGCGGAAGAGGATCCGTTTATTGCTAAGCTTAAGGCTCGCTCTAAGCGGAGTGAGGCTCACTCCTTCGAGAATCGCTGATAAAAAAGAGACACTTCGAATTCGGTCTCAGCTCGTCCCTATTGTTCGCTTGAGCGCGCGACTTTTGCTCGCCGAGTAATTGAAAGTACGATCCTTTATACTGTTTACACACTCGCGCATTGATGTATATAAGCGAGCCGCGGTATTAAAGTCTTGCAAAGGACCCTTTTTTTTTCTTAATTACGTAAATGGCTGTTTTATTGTTTGCATGCTCCTTTACAGGCGCGCGCGGGACGTGCGAGAGAGCCGGAGCGCAGTAGCGCGCGCTGCTGCGCGCCTGAAGCCGAGATAAAGTTATTTGAAGAGAATCCATTTATTTTTAAAACGCGCATTCTCTGCATTTCGTCGAGTTAATACGCCGGCGCTTCTTGAGCTGGCTCCGGGAAAAATTATTGCTTTTTGTTGGATGATTTTTGTTTTGGTTTTGATTAGGGATGAGGTTGTTAGGGTTGGGAAAATTTGCGGTGGATTTTGGTTTTTGTAGGCGAGTGTTTGGTGGGTGAAAAGAAGAATGTCGAAACTGACAATTTGAGCAACATGATATTAATTAAATAATTGTTACTATTACTATTAGTATACTATTATGTATAGATTATCAAATGAGGAAATATTTCAGGGAATCGAATGTTTTCATGCTAATGCAATTAAGTATTTCTCTTTCATAAAATGATGCAAAATTATTTAAGATTGTATAATACACTATCCAATTCTACAACAGTGAAAAATCGCGGAACATATGATCCTTAATTTTTCATTTATTAAATGAGTGGAAAATTAAATACATACTTTATGTCGATTTCTACTCTTTTAAATCTGGTGTACAAATTGTTAAAAGTATATTATAAAATATAAAAACATGATTTAATACATTAATACATATTTACTTTAATGTTCTCATAAATATTTTATTATGAATTTTTGACCGAATATTTGATAAATGTGATCAAACGTATTACTGACACATAAACAGTGGGTTTATTTTATCTGCAGTTTCAAGTTTTTCGATATAACTGTACTGCGCACATAAAATCATTCAAGCGGATTTCTATTGTATAAGAAGATCTTACAGTTGAAGTATTTTACTTGACGTTATTGTTAGTACGAAGAACTTTTTAAAATGAAAAGGAAACATGTACATACGTATTATATAAAGCTGAAAAATTTACTTTAACTCTCAAACACTTAAACAATTTAAATACTGTACAAAGCGGGATTCCTAAAGATTTTTATAATTGAGTTATCATGATGCAAAACATTGTAATTTCAAATTTAAAGTGTCTAGAAAGTATGACAAAGGTTATTGTCAAACTACATTAAAAAGGTTTTTGCAAGTACAGTTTTTTTTAGAAATAAAATAAATATTGAAACGATTGAAATACTTTTCTCTGTAGTTTTTGGAAAAACTGAACTTTTAATATCAGCAATCTATGATTTTTAAGTTTTATATTTTTTATAAAAGTATAGTAGATGCAAAAAATGGTACCCAAGGTGTACTCAAGTTTTACTGTCACAGTCAAACTTTGCGTATTTCTGTCCGAATTACATGAAAAGAAGTTCGTAAAACGTCTCCTATCGCTGCATACTAGACGAAGTTCATTTGTGACTTCAAATATTGCATAAATCAATGTTGAATTAGAATGTTTATTTTCGTACCAAGCTTTTCAAACTTTTACATTTCAGCTACATAAAAATTACGTAAAAACGAAATTTAAACATATTATTTAAGGACAAATTTTTACGTACGTATTTTAAACTATCATAAAATTTTGCAGGTAGAGATTGATTCATTAACTTAATTATTGGTGGTCCCGCTATGATGGGCCGTATCTACAATGGGTACCGTGGACAGACGAAAAATTTCCTTCTTTTGTTATTGATAATTTTTTAGAAGAAATAGAAAACTATTGTTTCCTTTATGTATCTACTTGTAATATGGTTTAATACTCAAAAAGTAATGATAACATGACGTATTATAATTTTGTGACTCTCGATTAAAAACAATTAAGGCAATTTTTTTGAAAATCGACTTCACATCACTTTTAAAGAGTTTGAGAATTTCTTTTTAATACTATTTTTACAAGTCAATAGACATACCGGAAAGTTGATATTTTATAAAGATATGTATCACATCAGCTCTAAGCGACGATGTCCATTTTTTGATAATCATTTTCCAATTTTACGAATCAGTTCACTGTGATCTAAATAAATAAATTTTTATTGCTTTTATTCATCTAGTTTCAGTATATCATTAATTTCATCCTTCTCAAATCGATTTCTGACGAAAACCGGACTTCTTTGATTGCAACGGGATTGTAGTGTGCTTTCACAAATTACTAATATTTCTTGATATTCGTTACTACTCATTTGAGTTTTCATATGACTTTTCTTATTAATTTAATAAAAAGTGACATGAAACTCCTCTTGTAAACTATACTATGGAAATCAATTTTTTGCATTTAATTCTTTATTTTCGAACGTTTTCGTCGTCAAGTTGTTGTTTCATTATAAGACAACGACGTGACGGCATATTTTCGATAAAGTATAAATAATATTAAAATAATATTTTACGGCACAAGTCAGGAAGGCGGATATTTACTTCCTGAGACCTTTTTTACCCAAGAGAAGTAGAGACAAAAATCAAGGAAGATAAATTTCTCTTTACGCAAAGAGTATCATTACATAATTTTCACAGCGAGTATCGAAAAATCATGATGAAAGTCGTGATTTTGACGTTAAAGGGATGAGAAAATAGTTTTCTACATTCCCTATAACAAGGAGGGTTTTAGAGAAAATTAGATTTCTTTCTTATTATGAATGAGGGCGTAGCTACTTGAAAAAAAGACATTAGAAATAGTATACAGGGAGACTCATGTTTGTGATAATAAAAGTAAAAATTTTATCGGACATCCATAAATGTCTTTACTATGTCATATACGTGACATAAAATAACGAAATAAAATAGAACTCTGTAACTTTTTGCAAGACTAACAATACTTACGTCAGCTTAACAATTTTTACGTAAGATTACGAAATATCAATAGTGAATAAAACGTTAATGTTTTCGCACAGTTAGTAAGTTCGACGTTTTACTTTTTAGTTCACATCTAAGACTTGAACATGATTAACACGCGCTAAAAGTAGTAAAATGATTCATTTCCATTTTTCCATTTTCAAACGTTAAAATATATACTTTTTTGTAGTTTATAAACCTGTCAATGATAGTCAATATTATAATTATAATTCTGCCAAAAAACTAGAGATTCAGTAAAATAAATTACATTAATATGAAATAAGTTTATATTATGACAACTTTTCCTCTTTCGGAAAATCACATAAATGAAAACAATCAAATAATAACTTCAATAAAAGTCTATTGTTCTGTCAAAAGTTATGAAATAATTGAAAGAAATGAAATCAGAGAAGAATTAAAGAGAGCATTTCATGAAAAATTCGTCAAGTACCTCTGCTGTTTCATATAATTTTTAAATTTCTACATTTTCCTTAACTATTCTAAAAATCTGGGTTGAAGGTAATTTCATTTAAGTGAAATTCAATGTGCTATCATAATTTACTATTTAAATAATACTTTAATAATTAAACCGAATCCTTTTGTTTTAAATGTACTGTGTAAAATCGGAATAAAATTCGAAAATTATTATCAATTTATCTGACGCCTTTAAAACGTATAAAAAATCTGTTTACTATTTGGTGGTCATAAAAACATAACAATATAACATATAAAATAAATAAACGTTGGAAATAAAATTCACGTTCACTGGAAAATTTGAGATAAAATTATTTAAAATCAATTTGTTACGAATAAATGTTTTTGATTATTATCTTTTATTTATACAACCAGCAATACACGATATCACGATAAATTCTACAGTTACAATTTTATAATCGCGTTTTTTAATCACAAACAGTAAGCATTCAGCAAAACCAAAATTAACGTTTAACGAAAGTTTAAAGAGCCGAAGCGCAGAAAGGCAACAATGGATATAGAGATTACGCGAGTCGTCGGCGCAGAAGAGAAATAAAGATACAGAAGTAGACTCGAATGAGAATGGAAGAAAATCAGTAGGTAGGAGAGAGAAAGACAGCGGAGAGGGTGACAGGCGCAGTATGGAGAGCGAGCTCGAGTAAAGAGTAAAAAGGCTATATACGGCGCACACATGCATGTACGTGTGTGAAGGCGGTCTTTACAGGCCGGTGCACCTTGCACATGCATGAAGTGTAAAGAGCCATGTGGGGCAAATTGCGCTACGTGTCTGACGTTTCTTACGAAATTCTTCATTTTTACTTCTTTAATGTTCGTTTGATGTTTTGAGGAATAATGGTTTTGCTATGTGTATTCTGAAGCTTTGTGTGAGAGCTTGGAATGATCGAACGTTTTAATTTTTATATTTCAGAAGGCGCACTCCCGGTTATCTGGATTTAAAAAGCGTACGATCTACTTGCAACAGGCACTTCCAGCCCTACTACCACTAATAAAAATTTCCAGTGAAAGTCCGAAAAAAAAAATCGCAGCGCAAAATAAAAGCTCGTACAGAGTACACTCTTCGCGTCTTATTGGCCGATAAAAATTTATGAAACTCGCGTTAGAAAAAGGCAATATTAAAAGCACGGGGAATACGAGAGAGAAACACCCAGGGCGCGCGCGTAATGCCCCGTGTGCGTTCATCCTTTCCGCCAGCGAGCGAGCAACCGAGCTCTCTCAGCGGCATTTACACACGCGCGCGCGCACACACACACGATTAGGCTCGCGCGCGCGTTGCTCAGCATTATACAGCCGAGGCTCGCGTGTGCGTATGTAGAGACGGAGTCGCGAGCGCGAGAGGGCGACAGCTGCAGAGAGGCCAACGGGAAAAAATAAAGAGGCACGTTGGACAGGCGTGTATAGGTACGGGGAGAGCGAGAGGAAGAAAAAGAGAAGCAGAGAGAGAGAGAGAGA
>JAPYZA010005132.1:0-12562 GCA_030522685.1 Eupelmus azureus
CGTTTTCTGTTTCAGCTCGCCTTCAACCCGATAACAGCCATGGTCCTCACGATCGACTTTTTCCTCCTGTGCCTGAACGTGAGTATACAAGCCAGTTTCTCGTCGATTGTATCCGAGCTTGCTTACCTTTGCGCGACGACGAGCTTTTCTCTCTTTTGACCTAGATTCCCACCGAGAGATGGAAAGAGACAGACTCACCGCGTAGCTTCGATTATTATGGTCTTGTCTCGTCGGGATCAAATTCCAGGAATATTGGCGACGGTGACTTTCGGGCGGGCTTTTTAATAGTCGGATGATGGACAGGTCAGGGTAGATACACCATCTATTTGTTGCGGTATTGAAAATATGATTTTTAGAGCTAGGAATTTTGCTAATTAACAACCGGAATACATTATTGTAGAATAAACGAAATGGATAAAATTTTATATTTTTTGAAATTTGATTTTTAATCTTGTTTTGTATAGTATTACTTGAAATACCCAATTTTCAACCAACCAGTCGCACATAAATAAAAATACGACAACCATTATTCTATCCGCCCCAGGGAATGAAAGTTTCGGCCAAAAGAATAATAAACCAGGCAATGCTTTTCATATTTTATACAAACTTAATATTTTTCTTTTCTGTCTGCAGGTTTACTCCGTGCTCTGTGTTATCTCACAATATCAGGAGTACGCTGCGGGTCGCGGGACAGCGTCCGATGACTGCGAACACAGGGTGGGTATATGTATACGTATAAAAAAGATATGCAAGCTTGCTTTAAACAGTTTTTTTGTTGACGGATTTTGATTGTGTTTTTGTGAAGTTTTTTGATTGATATGTTAAGGTTTGCATTTACTAAACGTTGTATAATTTGTACTTTTCTTATCATCTTATCCCCAATTTTTTAAAGAGTCTTTATTTTGCTATAATGTGCTGTATTATACTAAGTACTTGAACAATAAAAGTAAAAAGCGCTATTTTTTTATCTCGAGCCGCTGAACCGCACCTGTAGACACGTAGAGAGCAACGTACGCTTACTTAAGTACGCTTACGTAGATTCTGTATAATGAGGATCAGACTGGGATTAAAGTTTTTAGTTTGAAAAAGTAGCGGAATTTCCGGCCTCTGGAGTCTTCTTTACTGAGCTAGCCGCTGCGAACGGAACAGGGCTGACACAAAGTTTGTACGTAGTTTCGAATTTGTTCTTCAACTGTTGCTGGCTCTAATATGGTTTGCATTGTTGCCTAGCTTAACTTCTTCGGCAAAGTCAATCCAAACTATCGATCGCACGGTTAACCATCGATACTCTCTCGATAAATTGATAAAATCATGCGTATACAGAACATTTGGACATCTGTTTGGACAGTTCTCGAAAACTAGTGCATTTATCCCCCTAATGGCTCGACTAATATTGAATTAATACTTTAGTAGTATTGCAAACTCAATTCAGAACTCAAACACTAAATGCAGTTTCGAGCGCCATCAAGTACGTGCGAGCTACTAGAGAACCACATAAACTCCTCGGATTGAATGAGCATGATTCCGCTAAAAAAGAACTGCGCCACAAGAGGGGCAAAAATAGTACGTGTTCGCTGCGAATAGTCGTGACGCGTTTCGTAATTGGAATACGAGCACTTAACCGTTTCGTGGAAGCATAATGGGGGTCGGCCGGAGTCCAATCAGACCGCGGAGCTCCGTTTGAGGGGGTATATTCATTGGTCGGAATGACAGTTTTATCGCTACGGGTGAAGAAACAAGGAGTTGATGTATCTTTTTATGTTTCGCTCGTTTTCTTTTCTCGTTTTTGATGAGGCCAGTTTTGTTCGGCATCTTTGCCGCTGGGAGACTGCGTGAGTGTTGCCTTTGATTGTCCTTTCATTTAACGGAATTGTGAAAATACGCGGTAGGTAGCTGCGACTAGGGAGTTGGTTATATTCTTGTAGAAGATGCTTATTACTTTTTCAGACAATTCTCATGTAGGACAAAGTAAGGAATAGTTAAATAAAAGTTTATTGGTACGAACTTTCTGTATCAATACTAAAGAAAAAATAATAGTTGTATTATAAACTAGATTTTAATTATGAAAAACTTTATAATATAAAGCAGGTATCCACATTTAAATACTAAAACGAGGTAAATATAAATCTATTGAGCCTTGATAAAAGAGATCTTATTTTAAATATATTTTCTAAATTCAATAGAAATTGTCTTACTAAACTCGTCTCGTATCTACTTACATGCATACTCTTCTTGAAAGCGCACACTAAGATTATTTTCTATCGGGCTTTTCTGCAACTTCAGCTATAAACGAATCGAACATTTTTTAGATTGTATTTTATACATCAAGATCGATATATGGTATGTCCAAACTGACATTCTACTTTCATCACACTCCAAAAAAAACAACACGATATAAAAAAATAAAATAAATAAATAAATATCTGGGCATCGATCTTTCAAATGAGCAAATCAATTCCCGCAGCTTCTTAACCCTATTAAATAGCTCAAACCTCAAATCCCAATATAAATGCATAGCGCCTTAAATTAGAGGAGCGCGCACCCTGCGCAATTGATTGCGCAACGAGCCCTCGTTAATTGGCGCGTGCGCGAGCTGCGACAAGGGAGCTAGCTCATGCGGAAAATTGCTGATTACGCAGTAGTAGCGAATGGAATTTGTGGACGGGCTTAGCGAGATTCGCGCACGCTGACGTCATTTCGAGGAGAGGGTATAATAATTTTAGAATTTTGTTTCAGATATAAATCTGGATGTGGACATATAATGATGATGGGATTTTTAATGAAAGTGCAGCTAGGTGAAATAGGTGACTGAGCTGTGTAAGTTCTTTTGAAGAATGTTTCTGGATGAAATGAAAAAAGCTTAATCTTGCGCCGTTTTCATTTTACACGTTTTAAAGGCTTTTAGCGGTCGTTGGAACGGCGGTAGCATTGTTCTTTCTTCTTTAGAGTTGGCGTTGGAAAATATCAGCGTAATAAATGCTCGAAAATTTCAAAGTTCGTTTGATAGCTGCAATAATGGCGGACCATAAACTCTATCCTTTCATGCACATATATTTTTACTTTTATTTCATAAGTAAGGACGTTGAAACGCTACGCGAATTCTCGTGCTATTCCGCGTGAATTCGTCACGTTGAAAATTTTAAATCGCCGAAAGTTTGCAATTTAAAGGCGATTTACAACACGGAATACTATTCATTCAACGAGAACGTAACGACAAAAGTAAAATTGCTCTTTCGAAGTCAAAGTTTGAAATTATTTAAAATTTGTTTTCAAGGGGATTGTATGGGTCGCATTTATTTTACGACCCATTCTCATTTGAATCTTTTGCTGCAAAACTCAGCAGTTCTTCCTTTATGTTGATCCATTTTCATTATGCAAAGTGCCAGCACGACATAAACAGAATCTGTGCAAAAACTGCAATCATCTTTCAAAAATAATATATTTTTTCAAATTATTTTATAGTAAAACAAATTATGTAAATCTCTAAAAACTACTCGCAATTTTTTTCTCTTATCATTCTCACGTAATTTTAAAAAAATATACCAAATACTATTAGCAATTTTCATCTGGCACCTTTCTGTTCTTTTTTCTTTCTTTTGATCCGGCTTTTCGACCTATTAATTAGTGCACAAAATATTAACTTAATAAAGTAAGCTGTTTTTTGGTCTTTTTTATTAAAAAGTTAACAGATGTCATTACTGACGTTTAAATAAATATTTAACTTTCTTTAATTACTTCTAGCTAGCGATAAATACACATCATCTTTTGATGATTTTAGAAATTTAATTTCAATACATTTCATAGTAGAGTGTTGACATTCAGTATTAAATTCTCAGTAAACGAAATCATAGGTAAAATTTAAGCTACCAACTTATACATTCGTAATTATGAATGTTATATGTACTTTTAATCCTCTAACCAGAAATCATAATTTTGAACTTTTGAACTATAACTGAAATTAATGTTCTAACTAATTGCAGAAACTCTAGTTTCTCTATAAATTAATATTAATATAAAGTTATCAAAATAGTTTAATGTACAAAAGTTTGTTTTTATTGATATTCTTTATAATCATAATCAGGATGGCATTTTTGAAGCAGCCTTCTGGTCGACCTATTAAAAAAGTTTCACAAGCAAAAAATTCCTAAAGTATTATTTTGACACATTCTTGTCGCAAGAAAATTGACAACTCTGAATCTAATACAAGCGCTGTGGTTGAAATAGTTGTAATATTAACTTGCCCGAAAATTTTGACTACTCATTTTTTAAACCGATTGGATACTTTTTTGCGCAATTGAGTTTTGTCATATAGAAACGTGAATCAAATCGATTCGAAAAAATTATGGTGTATTCCTGAATACTTTTCGTGACCTTCAGTCTGTTTTAAAAGTTATACAAATATTTAATTCATTATTTAAAAAATAATTCATTATTGATAAAATATATTTATAGTACTAGGATCTTTTACCTTTTAGCAATAAAAGTCAATGACGAATTTTCCAAATCCAAAACTTTTGACTATAATAATAGTCTATAATACTTAATAAAGCTCTGTGCAAAATTTTCAAACCAATATACTTATTAGAAAAATTTTGGAAGGGTTTTTGTTAGAACGTGGAGTGGTGGATGCATGCTTCAGCCCGTATGTTAATGGATGGCGCAATCAATTGTTTTTGCATAGCCCGAGTTTTTATAAGCTTTACGTTTTGTTTACGTTTATGCCTATAACATTATAATTTCATGTTGGATTATAATTTTTAAAATCGTATTAGTTTCTAGAAAAAATGTTCTTTCTCTGTGTAAACGATATAGTAAATCTTGGAATTTCGTGTAGTTATGTATTGATACTATTATAAAGTCAAGTATTGTACTTGCTATATTTTGCTTTTTGAGCATGATTTAATATGGCATTAATAAGGCTTCTGTAATTTATAATTATTGATAATTGTAAGCATAAAACGAAAGTAATAATTATTATAAATATATTACTTAAAATAATAAATATTCAAAGTCTAAGTAATTTATTTAAACTTCTACTAATTAATTAAGAAAGATGTTAAAAAAAGGTGCTTCATTTTCAGTGTTCAATGTGTTGATATATACCTCACGATGAAGTTTGACACCGATGAACTTTAAATGGGTATGTTAATAATCAAAAAAACTGTTGAAAATGTCAAAGGGATTTTGAAATAAAACTTAGTTGTACAATAAAATGAAAAGCTAATTTTTTTTGTTCTAAATAACAAACATTTTTAGACAAAGTTAAAATCTTATATTGCAATTTATACTCGCATTAGTTTATTATAAAATGCATCATTTTAAATCCAAGCATAAAATCCCTTTGAAAAATGTCATAATGCTACCGTAAGTGACCAGTTATGCATTTTAATTTTCAGGTTCATCGATTTTAAACTTCATACTGTTGAGCTTTCTAATATAATTATTCAGTTTTAATTAAATTAACATTTTATTGATCACTTTGTTATATTGCAGTAACATAAATACTCATCATTAGAACATTTTCTCATGCTCCCCATATTTATATTTTTTAATTTCTATAAAGTTGCTTTAAATTTTAAATAATTAGTTAGTAAGAAATCATTCTAAATTTAATCTTTGGTACTTTTTTCGGTTTTGTTTTTTCCTAAGCCCATAATAATTTTTAGTCACTGATTATAAACTTATAATTCACTTCTTATGATTTTACTACAATATGAATTTTTATATTTATTATACCGAATTTTTATCGATATTTACAATACCGTGTTTATTAACTATATTCCGATTAAAGAGGTATTGAAAATGTAAAAAAAACTATTTTCATATAGATTAAAGTAAAAAGAAACTTTCTATTCAGCCGCAATAAAATTGCAGCTCTAAACCAATAACACAGCACACCTAAGAGCCAGCATTAAGCAACAAACATGTACCTTCCCCAGACTCATTTCAGCTAGTCTTGCTTTAGGTGCCAGCGGTTCGCTACACCATCCAGCCGACGACGACGGCCACCTCCTGCCTGAGCTCGCGCCGCGGCGGCCCGACTAACGAGACCCGTGTCACAGCCACCACGGCCACCCCCACCCAGAGCCCCACAGCAGTTCCAGCACAGCTGACCATCGAGCGGAGCCCGAGCGCCGGCGACAGAGCCGGACGCAAGCACGTGCAGTTCATCCCCGAAACTACCATGACCACGAGCACAATTACTCCATCGGTCAGTCTTAGCACAGGTCTGTTTTTTTATCGCTGTATACGCTTCTATTAGGTTTGCCATATCGACGAGTTCACATAATCAATGTGCTGATTTTTTTGTGTTGAAGCTGACGAAGGAACCGACGACGGGATTATGTGCGGGGTAATTTCGGAATGCTTTATTTTTTGACGCTTGTGAGGGAGTACTTTTTGAGCTGTGTTTTACACATTTTTAGAGAGCTGAGGATGCTAACGTTTTATTAGTTTATTGTATCTTTTTTTTTACTATAGTTTGGTTTGCTTTTATGATTGAGGTCTTGATCGTCGAGCAGTCTTTGATAGTTGTTAATTGAAGACATGAGTGATTTATTGTGTACTAGAGTTTTATTATAACATAAATGGCGTCTTAAAATATGAAAGCTTCCAATAAATTACAGGTATAAATATGGTTGATGTTACAAGTCACTTTGTTTACGCTTTCTTGAAATTGAAAAATTTACTCATAATTATAACGATTTTGAAAATTCATTTTCTACATGTCATTCATATTCAATACGTTTTACTTGGATCAGGAATCACAATGCTTGTTGAAGAAATTTAATTATTACAGATTTGTACAATTAAGTATATTTATACTTTGTTCAGAAAATCATAATGTATTAGATGTAATTTTGAGTTGGCAAGTATGTGTAGTAATGTGTAATAATGTAGTGAAGCTGACTAGCTTTTCAGTACAATTTAATTTTAATCACTCTCAGTATTACTTTACTACTCTTTAATCTTACTTTACATTTTGATTCTAAACATTTTTAAATAAAATTAACACAACTTAAAGAAACATTAATATCCATCTGACACGCAATATTCATTCATCACAGCAATTGCAAAACTTAAAAAAAAATCGAAACGTAAGTTTTTTTTTCACGTAGCTCATCGCAGCTATATCGTCCAAAATCTAAATCTCACACTCTGAGCATCTGTATTTTAACTGAGTCGCATCATCTACGCAGACCTGCATAAGCTGCTTGCAAAAGCAAAAACCCGACCTGCTCCCCCTCTTCGTAGGCCTACATTCGCCATCGAGATGACCCTCCTGCTCGCACTCCTCGACACAGGGCAGCTCAGCGCGGGTGCCCTTTTTATGCTTTCTTAACTCGCAGCTGGATTCGATGCGAATGAAACTACCCACTATATAGCTGCATACCTCCGTCTCGTAGCAGTTGCAGTAGTCGACCCCAGCCTGCGGACTAGTGCAGTTGCCGTATTTATAACCCCGCACGACGCAGGCTTCGTCGCATTTTTCGTCACAGCTATTCGATCTCCGTTCGGCTATAAGTTGTACAAAATGCTCAAATTTTGACATTTTATCAGACAATAAATTTTCAAAATTCAATTTTTAATATTTACGTATGACATCATCATGGCTCTCAGAATCAGAATCCTCTCTCTTACTCAAATCCTCTTCAATAGCTCTCGTAATTGTGCTTACGTACAGAACAGCTGCACACAACAGTTTCATCTTCATATTTGTGCTTCTTTCATATAATTAAAATGATTAAAAATATACGCTCCGAATCTTCTTGCTTTTCTTTACACGTTGCAACTAGCCAACTATTTTACGAACAGCTGATAACTGTAAATCCAATTAATTTCCAAAACACTTTCAAACGGTGCGTGAGAATGCTACAACCGTTGGCCATAAATCATATCGCTTATTAAAATTTAAATGCTAACTTTTAATTAAAAAGTAATTGTGCCGTCATTCATTTTTCTGTTTGCATTATACGTATGTTTCTGCATTACGACTGCTATACATAAAAAGGCACTGTAGTGTAGTGTAGTAACGTTCAAATTTGTTGTTGAAATGCTAGAAATTGCAAATTTTAATTATTAGTATTTGCTACAATTTAATAATTTCTTTTTTTAATTTTAAGATTAACGTACTATAAAATATATAATAATCAGATATTACAGTTAAAAAATTTAATTAATTTCAATGCATGCCTTATATAATTGTGTCGTATGCTGAGCAAACACTATAAAAAAACACTACACCATTAGATTTTATGTTCTTGTAATAATAAGAATATAATACTTCTAAAATATGCATATATGACACAAGCATATTAAAATTTTAAAGTTTTTTCCCTTTCTTATTATTAGACAATTTCTGTTTTCAAAAATCGAATTTTATTAATTTTTTGTTAAAAAAAAAAAAAAAAAAATGAATAATATCGAAAGTATTTTTAATGATAACAAAACTTCTCATCTAAAACAGTGCAACAAACTTCAGGATCCATTGAAAAATGACTGATACATTTATTGAAAATACTCTCGAACAAATATAACAAAATAGAGTTTCAAAATCATAATGCAACTGGAAAATTGCCCTAAAATAGCTCTATTAAAATTAAATGTTAAATTTAAATTTGAATTTGCACAAAATTGAAGCAAACACTAGCTTCAAACTCTCACACTCAGAAACACAGAAGCAAACGAAAGTTCACAACTGAGTTTATACAAAATACATCACAACTGGACAGTAGTCTGGCAAACCAAAGAACTAGCTGCACGCCAAAAGTTCGTGCAGCCCTCGGGAGGGCAATGACACGACTAACTCTATATATCCAATACACGTTCGCCTGTTGCAGATGAAGCGCTTGCTGCTCAGCTGAAGGACGGAAAGCGCCGAAGCTTGGCCGCGTCGGTCGAGCCGAGGAACGGACACGCGTGAGGAGGCCGCGACATGGGAACCAGGAGGAACGATTTATGGACTTTGAAAATGGGTGACTATGAATCCGAAAATAAGTGTGTTTGCTCTCTTGAGGTAGAGTACTGCAGGGAGAGAAAAAGTAAAGTTCTTTTGTTCTTCGAGGATTCGATAATTTTTCAGTATGTGATAAAAATGTGAGTTTATGGAATGAGCGTTTGAGTGATATGGCTCTATAGGAGTCAGTCGGTCATGCGAGTTGGCAGTGTTAAAGCTCTGATGAAAGTGTGAAAATTTTTTTAAATGCTAAATACCTTTATCGTTTTAAGACTGAGATGAAGGTCTGACGAAAACAAAAACTGCTTCACTATGAACACATTACAATATTTATGAAGTAATTTTAGACAGGGTCTACATTATTTTAAATTATTATAATCAGTCTAATGGATTTAATAAATTTGTTAATTAACTAGTTAAGTTGTAGATAATTGTAATTAGATTTATCTATCTAAAAGTACTTTTAGGTTTTTATCTACTTTATTGATTCTATCATAAAAATTGATTTTTTAAAATCATTATTAAATTTTTTAATTATCTATTTTAGATAAAAAAACTAAAAATTTTAGAGCAAAATCGATTGTACTTGCATGAGATTTAGCATCTTTTGCATTGTTCTCTGTATATAAAATAATATATAAATCAATGTTTCCTTTTATTCATTGCATAACTTTATCTCTATTTGTAATCACTTCAAAGAGTGATTGAAGTATTTTTTTAAGATAAAACGTCTAACATTCTCTAGAATATTTTAATATAATCTAGAAATTAATGAACTACAGATTAAGCAATTAAATTTCAAAAATTATTTTTAATTAATATAAGTTTTCTATACTAAAATGGAGATAAATAAGAAGGCATACAAATTTTATATAAAATATGTTTCAATCAAATGATATAAGAAACTGATTAAAGGACATAAATTGATGTTGTCTAAAACACCAGAAATTATTAAGAAAGTATTTTACTTTGATTTTCAAGTAACAGTTAAACGTTTAAAAGCAAATAAAGCTACTATACACAAATAGTAAATATATATCTTAGGTAAGATGGAATTATGCAAATACGTCAAGTGTTATTTGTTGTGAAAAGTCAACAACAAAAATACCGTTTCAAATGTAAGTAATACATTGATTGTGAATATTATACAAAATTTACGCTGAAAAATTAAAGTTTTTCAGCCTTGTAAAAGATAAATACTCTAATGAATATTGTACATAAATGATGTTAAATTATTAATTAATTGTATGTATAATAATTATATAAAATATGCATCGAATTTATTTTACACTTATATTGAATATAAACAAATGCTCATCTTCATGTTCTTATAATATTTCCAAATAATAATAAAGTGATATTACAATTTATTTCAGAAATTAAAGCCTAAGAACAATTTTTTATACAAAGAATATTGATTAATACCATTGATACCATTAAAGAAATTATTAGAGTTATTGTAAAACTTTATTGAACTAAATTTAACTTTTGTATAATCTATAATGTCAGATGTATTACATTTTATTAAACAAGACACAAATTCTAGTACAATATACTTATAATATCAGAATTGTGAACAAGAAAACTTTTATTAAATAATGCAAAATTGT
The DNA here is from genome assembly GCA_030522685.1 of Eupelmus azureus. Lineage (NCBI taxonomy): Eukaryota > Metazoa > Arthropoda > Insecta > Hymenoptera > Eupelmidae > Eupelmus > Eupelmus azureus. The sequence goes on from JAPYZA010005132.1 coordinate 10,567, forward strand.
ATTATTCTTCTTGTATGTAAAGCATTTCGGGTAGTATTTATTACACGTTTTATTATATTTATTACAAGTTTTTCATGCCAATAAAATATGACTGACTCAGTTCGAAATATTTTATAACTCAACATTAAGGACCAAGATTTAATTTTCTATTTGTATTTATACATATATTTACCGACCAAAAATCTATGTACATTGTTTTCACAATATAAAAATTGACATTATTCTAAGTTTCATCCGCATTTTATCTTAACCATATTTCCCAATACTACATTCAATATATAATTTTAAAATCGACGGAAAAATATTGTATTTTATTTACAATGCTTTTGAATAAAATAAAGTTTAGTTACATACTGGCGAAATAATACAGCGTTCACATCTAGGTAATAATACAGCGTTATCGCGGCACTGAGAAAAGGCGATAAGAGCATGAGAGGTGAGTAACGATTTGTAAATAGCGCTTAGCAACACTGGGATATACACTCGGGGAGAAAAATTACGACAGTGCGCTCGAATGCGTCCAGAGAAAGGTGGTGCTATTTTCTTCCAATGAGGATATAAAAATGAAAAAATTAGATTACGTTTCCTTTTAAAACGTTGAAAAGTTTTTACTTATACTTACGTAATCTTATTTTTACAATTACATTTATTTTACATTTTTATTATTATTTATTATATTTATACAAACGTGTATCTGTCATCATTTTATATAATAATTCTTATTGTAAAGAATTTGATACCTACCAATTTTTTATCCAAATTCAAAAAAGCTAATTACAAGTTAAACTAATATTTTTGTTAGTTTTTAAATCATTGCATTTCAACGAAAAAGAAAATGTTTGATAATCAAGTATAACATGGATCATCCTGATGCAATATTTACTGTAACATGTATATTTTTTAATTTAATGTAATTGTTTCTTTATTTATAAAATTACGGTACCATTTAAATTCAGAGCACGGAATTTTCTTATAACAATGGTTGTGCGTGCATATTGTGATAACGAAATCTATATAAAAATATTAGATAATAAACAAAAACTTTTATTATAGACTAATTCATAATACATGAAGACACGGCTTTCAGGAATCAGCATGCACGGGTTATTTAAAATGAATTTAGACTTATTAAAAGTAATATACAAACATATTTTATTTTAGTGCATATCTTAAATATGCACTGCTTTTCTCGAAACAGCTTCGAAAGCACAAAGAATTAAGTAAGCCTAGCACGTGCTACTAATGGATGCTACTACTCGCTCTAAATTTAAATCAGCGCGAATTAAATCTTTATTCACGGACCACTAGAAGTGTTAAAAGTATCTAATAGTGCATGTAGTTTAGAGCTTGATAGTATGAAAATATTTCAATTTTTATACTTTAATTAAATCAAATTATAGGCAGTGTAGAAATTATAATTTTGTTCTTATATAAAATGTATTTACATACACAGTTAAATCCCATTGGTTATGCAGGAATATTATTCTTAAAGCAATACTTTAAATAGGAGTCTATTTCACCTGAAAGTACTCGAGATTAATAAGAAGAATAAAAAAAATAATGGCCCTTTTAAGTGTCGGGAACATCAAGGAAATTGAAATAGAATTTTCACGCTTATAACCGAAAAATAAAAATAAATATTTTAAATATATATTTCAAAGTAATATTTTGAAATGGGATATTAATATCACGTAAAATACGTACTATCCAATAAAAATTTTTAATTAGCGTTGCAATATATGTTTTATGCAATTAAATGATCACTATTTTTATTTATGGTTAATTGAGAAACTTGCGTCCTATGCGCCTAAGACGTTTTACCTAAAAAATTCCATTAATGCTAGTATTTTTTATGAAACTTTGCAAAATGATTCTTCGGCCAAAACTTTGAGACATCTGCGTTTTTTTAAATAGACCAAGTTTTAAATATGACCTTTTGCAACGGACGGATCTCTATGGAATGTTAACCTACAATACAGTAGGATGCTTTGTGCAA
>JAPYZA010005133.1:0-12560 GCA_030522685.1 Eupelmus azureus
TTGAAAATAAAAAACGTTCGCTAAATCAAGCTTTGTATACATTATATGAAAAAAATATTATTCACTAAACAGATGAACAAGTCATTTTAACCAGAACTCGATTACATATAATTATTTGTTAATTACAAATTAAGCTATACACATTATTTAATTCAAGATATTATCAATAAAAACATCAGGCAGAAATTAAATTTAAATGTGACTTTTAGATCTTTTTAATTAAAATAATCGAATTAATTAAAAAAATAATTTTTAAATTTTAGATCCATTTGAGCAGTGGAATAGAGCATCTTCACTTAGTCCGTTAGAGAAGTCGTATCTTCACGATCAGCTGGAACATCTAAAGCGATGCAGAGGCACCCAAGATTGCACAGTAGGTAGCGCTAGAGAAAATATCAGAGAACCACTTCTTCAACAGCAACAAAGATCTATGCTTAAAAGAAAATATTCTGACCCGTTTGGTATGTATTTAAAAGAAATCTTAAGTATTAGTTAATGACATTTAATTCATTATATTAAATTTTCTTTGCATTTAGATGAAACATTCGTCCCATCGGCACTACAAATTATTAGCGATAGCGAACTGCTTCATTCCCAAAACAGAAGACGTAGCAAGAAGTGGCCATAGTAAATATATATATATTTTTTATTATAAGAAGAAATTTGAATTTTCTTTCTAATAAATGATATTTATTTTAGTTCTTGGAATAGGCATAACCGAAGTTGGCAAAGCAGTAGACGATATCATGAAGATGCAACGAGCCAGAGGAGGCACCGACATCATGCGTAGAAACTCAAGTGAATAATCACTGGATTTATTTTATTTCTGTTAGCGCTCTTACAGAATCAACTGTGAATTACTGGTTTTCTTTAACGTTGCTTTACGAAAAAATAAAATACAAAAAATCGCAACAGCTTCGCCATACGCTGCTAACAGCCAGCAAAGATATATATCTTCGATTTTAGGAATTTTTAGGTAGAATGCGTACGTTTGCAAGAAGAGAATACAGAGATGGGCAAGTTTTAATTTATTAAAAGAATTATGTTTATTATAATTACTATTCTATTTATTATTGATTCGAATTAGATAATTAAAAAAAAACGAATTGTAATTTGTGTAGACTGTCTTGACAATCAAGAAATTAAAAAGTAAAAACGAGCTTTACTCAAAGCAATTAGTGGTAAATAATTTTTCAAGAACTAAAAATAAGTGTATAATGCTGCCCATTGCTGTACATAATCAACAGCTTCCTGCTGCCAATAAACATTTTCTTGTAAATCCCATTTGGTTGGACCAACAAACACTTTAACGAAAAAAGAAGAAAACGAATTCTGCCTTTTAGTGCTACTTTTAGAGTGACGTAACGGTTCTGACTGAATTTGGAATTATTTACCGCAAATAATCTTAAAGATCAAAAAATACAATCACTTGCTTAAAAATTTTGACCAAAAGCTTCACTATACATTTATTATTACAAAATTGGATTTCGTTATACACTATCACTGCCAAGTGCATTTTTTCAATATTTAAAATTTTTTTTGTAATAAAAACTACAAGTAAAACAAATGCCACAACTTCGTCTTGAAATTCATTACGTGAACTATGAAAATATCTCGTTACGTCCCTCTTTTTATATAGTTGTTAAACATTTTTTACTCTTCAAAGATGCAGCATCGTAAGAACGATATTTATGTGACTTTTTGTTATCGCATAAAAATTGTAAATTTGTATTAAGTAATATTAATAATATACAAGCCAATGCCTCAAATAAAAAAATTTCTCTGAATAATGTTATTTTTAATTTAATTTTAAATGATTTGTAATTTGTATTTGGATTAAACTTTGATTATTAGTAGGTAGTATTACTATTATATTGTGATAATTTTATTTTCGTTTATTGTATAAATTCAAATTTAATGACTATTTAGTTCAGAGAAATTCTTTTATTATTTTATCGTTGCTAAAGGCGCATGTATGTATTTGTCACACGCGTGTGTAACCAAGTGTGTAAGTCATATTATTTATATTTTTCGAAAATGTATAAGACTAGCATGAGAAAAAATGTTTATGAAATCATAATCAAGGATTTTTTCTATTGTTTTACGCTCCTGGTATAAATGTATTGTTTTTTTTATTTTATCAAATAAAAATATCTGAACCATTTAATGCTTATAACTACGTATTTTATTATCTATCCTTACCTTAATTACAAAAATATAAATTTAAATCTAATTGTAAGCTTAAAAATCAAGAGATTCATCAAATTCACTATTACTTTCAAAAATGCTTAATTTTGGTACATTATGATTCTTTACACTATTATTTACTTTGTTGTTAAATGTCTTAATTGTAAAGTCAGTAGAATTTACATCATAAACATTCTCTTCAGAATTTGAAGTTCTCTGTTCATTAGTTATATAAGATTGTGTTTCTACTGTTTTTGAATACTCCTGTGAAATATTTTCACTAGGATCTACATAATCATCATCTAGTCTTGAAATTTCTTGAGAATATTTTTCTTCTACATAATTGCATTGCTCGTCTAATTCTCTCATAGCATCTTCATTCAGTTCTTCATTTTCTTCATTTTGACTATCGAAATAATTTTCATTTTGTGGATTATATGGTATATTTTCACACTCATCATAATTATAATCATCACTTTGATTTGTAGTCTGAGCCTGTAGTATTTCAAATTTTTCTCCTTCAGCAGCACTTAGATTTTGAACATTAATTCTACAATCAGTAGGCTGTCCTTTGAAAAAAATCTGTTAAAATATAAAATTGTTTTGGTATTTAAATTAAAAAAATAATATAAAATAAGAAGTAGATATCATGCAATCATAAAGATTTTTTTTTATTATAACTATACTTGTCGATATTGAAACTTATTTTCAATCCAAAAATTATTTCTGAAATTCAAATAAAAATACTATGATTTTATTATTGTAACAAAAATTAAAATAACTACAGTTTTTCATACAATTCACAATGGTAATAAGAAATAACAATTAAATTAAAAGTCGTAAATAAGAAAATAAAAATTAATTAAAAATTATAATCATATATTCTCTAAAATATATTTTACTAAATAAAAGTTTTTCTAATTATTAAGCTTTAAAAATAAAATATTATCAAGGCTTCACAAATCATTCTAGCTTTAATATAACATAACTAGTAGATGGAAATTTATAAAAAAAATGTTAAAGTTTTGATACATACAGTCATCAGATCTTGTTTTGCCCCACATACTTTGCACTGCCATTTTTTTGCTTTCTTTTTAAGTTGAACCTGTAACAAGTTAGTATTAAAAATTAATATTTAAAATATGTAAAATTTTTAGGAAACGAAAATTAATTTAGAGTACTTTTTCCAGAACATTTGGTTTTTATTTTAGAGGTTATATTGATATTACTTAAAAATTATCAGGATTCGTTAATATGATTCATTATTAATTATCATCAAAAATTAATCATTGAATAATACCTGAAACTTTTTGCAAGAGTAGCACTTCAATACCCAAGCCTCCTGCGGCATTGTTTAATTCAAGTTTCAAACCATGTAAAGAACTGTAAAATATACAGTTTTAGTAAACAAAACTAACCGCCAAATTGAGAGACACACGTGAGACACTGGACAGCTGTTGCGCGTGCGCAAGGTATAGTCTCTTTAAAAATGGCGTCTGGCATCGGTGTTTGTGTTTACGTTTCATAGGGAGTTACTCCGAATTGTAAGAATATTCATTTCTGTACAGATGATCTGTGATAGTTTTAAGAAGTTTCGAAGGAAATAAAGCCGGGAATTGCAATGCTGCCGAATTTGGGGGTGGATCATAAGCAGCACTTGCTGTTTCTTACGGAACAGTCAACGCAAGGTGAAATTATAACCTTTATTTTATCTTATAAAAAGGCGTTCTTTTATTATTAAATATTACATTTAGGTTACAAAGTTTCTTTTTTTGATTTTTATAGTGCTACAGGATTTCTGCAAATTAGCAATCGACTATTTGCAGAAAGGTCCAAATCTAAAACTTTACAGTGCTGCTGCACGTAAGTAACTTGATATGTTATAATAGTAAAGTTTAGAGTTCCTTTAAAGTTTATTAATGTTTATTTTGCTAATTATAAATATTTATGTCTTTGATTTATATACATAAAAGTTATGTAATTACATTTTATAAAATATATTATAAGTTATTTCTTGTGCTTATCTTATAATTAGATGAAAAATTTCAAAGTTTATTTAGAATCAATTAATAAATAGTACTGTTTAATTCTCAATATATTGAGCAATTACACTTTATCTTTATTCCAAACACGATTACTTTTATCATTGTCAAATAATATGCTATACTAAATTATTTATTAGTAACGGAATTGGATTTGTAGAAAATTATTATAAGTTAGATAAATGTTTGTTTATTATTTTTGTAAAAGTAGCTGTATTTATTCAAAAAATTTAAATATGAAACTAACAATTATTGTTATATTATTGTTATAGAAAAACTACAAGTCGACCCTCAAGTTATAAGAAATTCAGTTGAAGGCCTTCTCAATTTATTATTAGAATGTTGCAAATCTAAGGTAAATATATAGCAAACTTTTTAATTTTTGTTTTAAGTAACATTATTATATTAAATTTTTTACACAAAATATCTTTTCAGCTTGAAAAAGATGGTTTTAAAGAAACTGTAATGGGACTGGGATTTTCAGAAGAACAAGAAAATTTATTAAGCAAACTGTACACAGTAAAAAAAGAAGAATTAACAGATGCACTTTCTAATTTTGGCTTAAAGTTACCTCAATATCATAACATGGAATGGAGATTTGAAGTTCAGGTAACTACTGAAATAATTTTCTCTTTTGTAAGGAAGATGAAATTTATAATTTAATAGTGGAAAACATATACAAATATAAGGAAGTAAAAATTTCTGTAAAAATATGTAGAAAACTGTATATTAATGTGCGTAAAGTTTGTAATTGGAACAGTATTTACATTTATTTATATGTATATAAAATTTATTAGAAATTTATACTTTTTTATATTTATATAAGTAAATATGTATGTAATGAAAAGAAAATGTATATACGTATAAGAAATATATCATTTGCAACCTTTATATACATTTATTTACGTTTATGTAGATTTTTTTACATTTATATACATTTTCCACTTCTGTCCGAGTTTAGTTTAAAATCAAAAATATTATTAATTTAATTTTCAGATTGCATCTAGGTCATTACTTCGACAAGTTATACCATTGGTGACCTTAGACTTTTCTCTGAAGAATACTTCAAGTTCTGATGATATTGAACATGTTTTATTACAAACAGACCCAAATAATCTACTGCATCTTGCCCAAGAACTTGAAATGGCTGTGCGGGAAGGCCGCAGTCGGCACATAAGAAGCATTGCAAGAATTGTTGACTAAAACTCATATTTTTTTATTAAATGATCTTTTGTATTATAAAATGAAGCTTAAATAAATTTATTTATAATGGAATAATATAATACTGCTAAATATAAATTTTCCATTTTACTTATAAATATTAGTTTAAAGAATATTTATAGTTATAGCAAAGAATGTGAAACAAATATTATGAAAAGAATATTATGAAAATTTAAAATCTAGCAATGAAAACTTGATGTTTTTTAAAACGTAGTTTCTAGTAATAAATTGATTATTTAAATCAGCTTTGTATTTCAAGTGCATGCAAATAAGCTACTCTTAAATACTCAAGACAAATTGCAACTGACATCATCAGAGCAAGTCTACAAGGTGCGATATCGCACCTTGAACTAGCAGCGAGAAATGCAGAAGGTTTCATTTGAATATATTATTGAATAATGATATTAAGGCGTCAGAATACGGCTTTATATAAAAAGGTACTTTAGACTCTTATCATTGTGCTGACCGCCACAAGCTCAGTAACCACAAAGTATTGATGTTCTACAAATTCAAGACCCTCCTTTGCGCCCCACGTACAATTCTTCAGCTCGATCCGTGAAATTCTACCAAGTATGTCGTTAGAGTAAAACGATTTCTAATAAAAATTCGCGAGCTAAGTGAAAAAGCGAGAACTGATAGAAAAGAATAGATGTGCGTCTGCCCGCAGGACATGGATCCGCCGATACTGAGTGCCGTTAATGCGACCACGGAGCTCACATCGGCGCCTGGACTGTCCTCCACCACCGCAATGGTCAGCACCACAATGGCTACGATGGTTCAAGCGGCCACGACGATGGGTCCTCATTTCGCCAGACAAGTCATGCGTTTTAATAACCAGACTGTCGCCGACAAAGTGCCTCCGGATATGATTCATCTTGTCGGTGCACATTGGTATGATTATTTTGTGGCGAACTTTTGAAAATCGGAAGGTTGATTTGACGTATTTTCGTAAGACGCAAATGATTACTTTGTTTTAAAATTGATGGCCAATAAAATTCGTTTGTTAAATTTTATTGAAACTTTGCCTGCAAGTACATCAATTTAAGGATTTTGTCGCTGTGAAGTAAATATTGTCTTAGTTTGGAAAAGTTAATAAAAAATAATATGCCGATTATTTTTTGTCCATCCTATATTCAAAATATTTTTTTATGAAATTTATCAAATTTTGTTGAATTTTTCATAATTTTCTTGCTTATGTCAAACTTTGTAACATTCATTTTCTAATATGTATTAAACTCTGCCAATGATTTAATAACTTATTTATTAAACATTACCTAGAAAACAATGGCAAAGAACGATGCCACCGGGGAAACCGGCCCCCAAAGGTCAACGTATAAAACCTATACCATCGTGTAGAGCACAAAAAAATATGAATTTTAAAAAAAAATTGACTCATTTAAGTGGAGGGAACATAGAGAAATGACTACATAATTTCATAAACTTTGCACAATTTTTTTGTCGCGTTCAAGGTTTCAGCGTTTGACCTTTCATTTGAACCCTTCAACGCGCCAAAAAAAATTGTGGAAAGAGTTGAAATCCAACCCCTTCAGTATTTAGGCTTTTTTTTCTCAAAGTCAGTATTAATTATTTTTCATCGAGATAGGGGTGCGGCCCTGAAATAATAATTATGTATATTCTCGTCTTTTTAGCAGACTCGTCGATCTAGATAACTTTTTGGCAAAAAAAAAATTGTGCAAACATGGTCAAAAAATTAAAAAACGGCAGGGGGATGAAGGGTGTTAATCGAATTATTCGATATTTCACCCTCATGGAGTTGCGGCCCTGAATTCGAAAGGGCTGCATTTTGAAGCCACTTGAACGACCTTTCATTTGAACCCTTGAACGTGCCAAAAAAATTGTGCAAAGTTTATGAAATTGCAAATGTTTATGATTTATAGCGATAAAGGGGGTGAAAACTTTATGTAGTCATTTCTCTATTTTCCCTCCACTTATAAGAGTCAATTTTTTTTTAAAATTCATATTTTTTCGTGCTCTACACGATGGTATAGGTTATATACGTTGACCTTTGGGGGCCGGTTTCCTATATGGTCATGGGCATCGTTCTTTATTTCAATGATATTTCTTTTTTGTCAAAACTTTTTTACTTTATTAACTTTGTAGTCGTATAAATTAAAAAAATTTTGTCAACCTTTGTAAAAATATAGTCTTTAAAATATAGTCTTTTTTTATACTTTTTTCAGAAATGAAAAATATTAATTTCGTTTATGTAGTTTGAATTTAAGTATCGGAATTACACTAGCAAATAAATTGTAGTTATTAACTGATCCGAATGCACATAATGTTTTGTTGTTTAGTTTCAAACTACGGTAAACTTGAACCAAATTAATATTTTTCAATCCTTTCTTGAAATTTTTTAAAGTTTTACATATAATTGAAACAGTTAAGTTTTTCGTAAAAGATATCAGTAAAATTATTCTTAATTATTAGGCCTGTTAATTAAATCTCTGAAACACCTCTTTCTTTTGATCAAAGAAAAGTCTAGAAAAGTTTTATTAAAATTCACGAGCCGTAAGTCTCTTGAAAGAGTTTTGGAATTCATACAAAATTCGCTATTTGGCTGAGTATTTCGCTAGTAGTTAATAAAATCTTTTTTAAGATATTTAATATTTTTATTTTTTATTAAGTTGATTAAATAATTAAATTAAATCTTTTTATTTAATATGAGTTATTATAGAAAAGAAAGCTGATGAAAAATAGTTATCAACATATATGGCTGATTGTCACGAAAATGTTGATTATTTGGATATTACGTACCACTCGAATCACTGACATTTTAAAAAATTTTTGAGCTGTCAAGTGGAAAATACTTATATTAAAATAAATAAAGTAAGACACGTAATTAAGTATTCCTTATAAATTTGTTTAAACAGTTGATCAGATTGACAATAATAAAAATGCTGCTGGTTTTCAGAAATGAAAATAAATCTCGCTAAATTACTGGCCTTTTCGATAGAAAAAAATTATCCTATTAGGGAATTAGTTTATTTTTTATTTATTTATTAACCAGAAAAATCAGTTTACAATAGTAAAACCCTACATAGGTAAATTCTTATCTGTGCGTATAGGTCCGGTATACAAAAACTTGTATGTATATATAATAAAATTCACCATTTAGAGATAAAATGTCATTACCACGTTATTTTAAGTTATGGTTTTTGATTAAATTTGTATATAAATTGATAAATTTTCTCAGTAACTTGTGTACAATTAATTATAATAGCATTTGCAGTTGTTTTCGAATAAATTACAATTATTTGAAGCCCAAATTATTGTCTTAGATAAAAATTTATCATGGTAATGATATCTACTTTTTAGGTACAAAAACCATTATTTTCGTAACAGTAAGCCACACATTGACTGTAATATTTTAAACTGTAAATGAAGTACAGAATACTGGTTTATTTATTTATTAAATAAGTAAAAAAAATAGTCTTAAATTATTAAAATATGAGTAATTTTATCTGTCTGAACTTTTCTTAAACTTTTCTGAAATGGCTCGTAGTATAACATTTAATTCATTTTTGAATCTTGTATTAGCATTTAAAAATAAAATGTCATGATTTTTTGTCAGGTATCAATTCCCTCCATTATGGTATGTTTGGCATAAGGTTTTGGGTCTCGTGATGATCGTGATCGGAGTAATTGGATGGTGTGGCAATGGAATGGTAGTATACATTTTTCTGCTAACGCCCGCTCTTAGGACACCCAGTAATCTACTTGTAATAAACCTAGCATTCTCAGATTTTTTTATGATGGTCGCTATGTCTCCGCCAATGGTTATCAATTGCTGGTTTGAAACATGGGTTTTAGGTATGAAACAAATTTTAATTACCTACGTTGAATTGTGTGAAATGCCTTTTACACTGTAGCGATTAATAAAAATAATTATTTTTTCATAGGTCCTTTGATGTGTGATATATATGCATTGATCGGCTCGTTATGTGGCGGCGCATCTATATGGACTATGACAGCAATAGCATATGATCGATATAACGTTATCGTCAAAGTACGTCATATATATGTAGCAATATTTACTTTATATGAGTATATTGTATGTCACAAGATTATTTTAATTTCGGAATTAATGATATATTTTGCAATAGTTTGTTAATTTTATATTTACATTAAATGTAAATTTTTATTATTTTTCCATATTGTTAAAAAATACCGGATTATTATCCTATGGTATTCATTAAATATTTTAAATTTGTAGGGAATGTCAGGAACACCGCTAACAGTCATAAGAGCTCTCATACAAATTGTAATAATTTGGATGATTGGTTTAGTCTGGGCTATTTTACCTCTTTTTGGCTGGAATAGGTAATTGGATTTTTAGTCAAAAAGAAAAATATGCGTGTATATGGGTGATTCTGCCATAACTTGCACATTCTGTGTATCTAGCTGCTTTCGCTGATAGATTAAAAAAAAAAAAAAAAATATACCGTGGGATTTATGCATATCTGGCATCGCCAACTACATTTCGCAATAGTTAAAATCGAGCTTGCAAGCTATTTTTTAAAACTACACAATAATATAGGCCTCAAATGTCAGTTCCTTACTCAAATCACTCAAATTCAAACTGTCATAACTTTGGACCAGATTAATATTTATCAATTCTGAAAAAAAGCAAATTAAAGCTTGTTTTCTCTAGTTTTATTTTCTTTCTTACGAAACTCATGATAATGTTCTTGTATACCGAATTATTCTCGTTTAAAGTAGAAACTTATTCAATATGGTCAGTTTCGTAATACAGAAAAAATCTTAATTACTGAGGTAACTTTTCATAGGAGTATATTGTTCTGGTTTTGCTTTAGAAACTTGCTTTATAATATGTTATTACAGTTAACATGACCGCTCCAGAAGTTGGAAATAATTGATTTTGCCATAGGTACATTTTGAGGCCTGTTTTGTGCAAGTTACGGCAGAATCACCCATATATATCTAGCAAAAATAACAATTTTAACTTTTTACTGTTATTAGATACGTTCCAGAAGGCAATATGACCTCTTGCGGTACCGATTACGTATCAGATGATTGGCTTGGAAAATCTTACATATTGGTGTATTCTGTTTTTGTCTATTATACACCTTTATTCAGTATTATTTATTGTTATTATCACATTGTTTCTGTAAGTTGAATTAACGAATTTTAGGTATTTATTGAGAAAATATCAAAGTTAATTTCACATATTATTTCTAATTTTCACTTTTATCAGGCAGTAGCAGCTCACGAAAGAGGAATGAGAGAGCAAGCTAAAAAGATGAATGTTGCTTCTTTACGATCTGGTGATCAAGGAGGAGAAAGTGCTGAAGCAAAGTTAGCAAAGGTAAACGACATCAACTAGTTTAAGCATTTGAAGTTGCAAAGTTTAACAATTATTTTACTTTTGTTTCAGGTAGCTTTGACCACTATATCTTTGTGGTTTTTAGCATGGACACCTTATCTGGTGACTAACTATATGGGAATTTTTAACAAGCAACATGTCAGTCCTCTTTTTACTATTTGGGCTTCCCTTTTTGCAAAAACGAACGCTTGTTATAATCCGATTGTTTATGCATTCAGGTACGATGTTCATTGTAGTTTGCTATATTTTAAATAATAGAACATATTCACTTCAAATGGACATTTTTTTTATTACAGTCATCCAAAATATAGAGCGGGATTGAAGGTGAAATGTCCTTGCTTGGTCTTTGGAGAAGATGAGGACAACAAGAAGAAAGAAGAAGCTAAGAAAGCCTCTGAACCAGCGGCTGAAACTGCATCAAATCATAGCAAAGCATAAAAATTACATGCACTGGATTATTTGAATTTAAAAATATATTTTTATAAGAAACCGATTTTGTTATAATGTATATTCATTGATAAAACAAAACAGATGCCAATTTCGGCTATATATAAACTAATTAATAATATTTTTTTGAACTTTGACCTACTACCATAATAATTATAAGATTTTTGAAACATAACTGTATAATTGTAATATTATTTTTGTTAACGTACATACACCGAGAAAAAAATAATGTGAAAAATTGCAAAATTGGCTCAATCCCTACTAAAAAAGTCTCATACGAGATCTCAGGTGAGACATCGCGCCAAAATTTCATGTGATTAAAAAAATCTGTAAAAATATAAAAATTATTTAATTAATTTTCTTAAAATTATTTAAGAAAATAATTAAGGGGACAAGCCCGTGTTTTGAGTTAAAAAAAAGTAGTTCTCATTAAAAAAATTTTTTGAAAATTGTTCTATTTGGATTATTATTATGAAATTTTTTTATATCAAGTTCACGTTAATACTTTTAATTGAAGATATATTACAAATCTTAAAATAATAGTCTCCCAGTTCAAATATTAATATACACATGATGTTTAAAAATGAATAAAAGAAATATATTACAGAAAAATCGATAAAGAGTTAATAGTTAAAATAGTAATAGCGTTTTTTTATAATTACGGCTTTGAAACTTGTAGAGTTTCCGCCCACATGCTCGGTGTTCACAATCTGTTTGCCTCGGCTATCTGCATATACTGACTGTCTGACTCATACGTTTTATCAGAGATGTCTTCGGTTACAAGAGGTATATTCTATACTGTCTCCACGTGTCCAAAACGCCTGTGTGTTGTTTTTTCGTCGTCTAATACGTTCAGATTTATAGTCTTGCAGCTATTTCTAGTATTCGTTTACCGCGTAAATCCGTATCCGCCGAGCTTCACATCAAAGCTCTCTGGAGTTGAAATCGCCAGTCACCACCAAGTTTCTTTTAAGATCTCTCAATATCTCCTCTACTAGTTCTTCTAGTTTCCTGTTGAAAGTGGCGATATTATCGCTGATGGGTATTACATAGCATCTAGCATACGTCACGTTTCGACTATACTAAACCACTCAAAACAATCTCCAGCTTCGTGAAACATCAGGACACTTTTTCGGTTCCAGGATATATATGACAGCAATTCCCAGACAAGCGGAATTATACCACTACCGCCCACATAGCACGGTCCGTAGCAGGAACGTTTCCAGAACGTTTCTTTTGAAACTTAGAAACGTTTCAATAATAGTTGTCGAAATGTTTTAGATACGTAACAGAAACGT
>JAPYZA010005134.1:0-12560 GCA_030522685.1 Eupelmus azureus
CCATAATTGAATTCACAGACTCGAAGCATCACACACCTGTGTCGTCAGTGCACAACGTCCACGCCGAAGATAGCGTCGACAGCGTGACGCATCAGCTGCCGGCTAGCTCCTCGGCTGCCGAGCACTACAGGCTGGGCTACCAGGAGTGCCTCAGCGAGACGATGCACTTCCTCGTGGAGGTGGAGGGTTACTTTGCGCGCGATGCGCTCTGCGTTCAGCTCATCAGTCATCTGCAGCAGCACTGCGACAAAATCCTGGCTACTAGTGAGTTTTGTGCTTTTTTTGGTGTTTAGGGTGGCAGGTTTTGAATTGGTTTTTTGGGGTTTTTAGAGATGTGATTGGGTTTGAAAATTCAGTGGGGTTTGGATCTTATGGTTTTGTTTTGGTAAAGTAAGGTGTCGAGTGAAAAACAATTGAATGACGTTTATTTATATTGAAGTGTAGCAGCTTAGCACACTTGTTTAAACTCTACAGGGAGATAAATGGTCTGTTAAATATTATTGTCTTTTTGGAAACGGTATTTAGAGAAATATATACAAAAAATACCACTTTTTATGACAAAAGTAGTATGTTTATAAATATTTTATTCTCCGCGAGTATATATTACTGTAGAATCAAGAAGTTTGGGAATAATTTAATAACAAAAATTTACAATTTGCTGGGTTCGCTCCATGTCACTCCATAAGCACAATTTACTTGTACATTCTCAAACAATTATAATAATATTCAATCAACCATCTTTCTCAGCGAAATAATTACCCAAATAATATAGACCTCAAAAATCTGTAGTCTTAACCATACTAACTAATTTCTCTATCAATTCCAGGCGACAGGCTAGGCTTCCCTCACCCAGTCGACCTACCAACATCCAACGGCACAAACTGCGGCGGGCTGAGCTCGTTCGGCCACTCGAACGGCGGCATTCCGTCCATGACCGGCAACAACCCCACCAGCAACGGCATCGGCATCCTCAACAACAACAACAACAACAGCAGCCTCATGAGCCAGAGCAACGGCAACATGAACGGCCACCATCTCCTGCAGAACAACAACAGTAGCTCCGACCGCTGCTCCAGCTCCGGCGTCTCCTCCTTCGACTCGAGCGAGTCCAGCTCCTGTCGGCCCCAGCGTCCCCTGATCCCGCCCCCCAACCTCGTCAGCGACGACAGCAACCACAGCAGCCACTCCCATGGCAGCAGCATCATGCTGCCCAACTCCTCGCACCAGCAGCTCGAATCTAGCAGCCGACCGCCCGCCAATTACAAGTTCAAGAACTCGATAAAGCAGAGGTTCTCAGCCGATCAGAGGATAAAGACGTCGGCCTCGCCGCCGCCGTCCTGCAGCGGCGGCAGCAGCTCCGAGGCGTCGCCCAAGCACCACAGCCAGCACCAGACCAGCCAGCAGGGCGTGCCGATTTTCGCGCTCCACGACAACGGCGGCTTTTACGTGCCCCTCACGGTAGAAGCCTCGATGCTCAGGCCACAGCTGGGCCTGGCGTCCGCCGATCTGGGACCCGAGACTGTGCTGCATCCCGTCACGATATCCGTCAACTTCAACCACTCGACGGGATCGACGTGGTCGCAGCAGAGTCCCACTCATCAGATTCATTAGTCGACCTGCTGACGAACTGCTTATCGTTTGGTTATTGAGACGAATTCGAAGTGTTCCAGGGGCAGGCGCGAGTGAGCGGTGGACTGTTTATCGCGCGGAACTCGCCGTGCCTGCGGGCCCTTCGCCTCTGGAAGGGCGGAGGGACGCGAGAGGAGCGACGATTGCTGATTGTTGTAGCTGTAATCGCTTCGGTTCGCGTTGATGCGTGGAATGTTTCTGTCTATTTCATTTTGTTCGTTCGCGTGTCGCGGTTTTTTCTGTGTCTTCTTTTCTTTTTTAAGTCTTGTTTTAATTCATTCTGGTTCGACTCCGCCGAGCTTTATCCGCACTGACTTTTGGGCACTTTCGAACGGATGCCTTTTATTTATTTGCGCGTTGCGCTCGCATCGATGATCCGGAATAATTGCAATGCTGTTTCGAAATGTTGCTTGGAGAACAGTATTTGAAAAGTTAATTTTTCTCTATTAGATGCTTAAGTTTGTAATGTTAGCTTGCGTTTAAAAGAGTGATAGTAGAAATAAATAAAAAGAATCTGATCGAAGAGCAACAGAAGCTACTTGTCCAAGTCTGCCACAGCATTTACTCGACGAGAGATGTATGTATCCCCACGCGTTTGTCCCGACAGTTTGGCAAAATAAAGACGAGCGAACGAATCCGTCTGTCGACCCATTTCTTCAATCCCGTTCTTTGTGTTACTTTGTCGAAACAACACGCGACTTAATTTAAGATTACGTACATAATAGTGAAACACGGAGACATATATACGAAAGCCCAATATTTTACGTAAGGTCAATTTGTTTTTCTTCTGCTTCTCTTTTTAAGAGCCTCGAAGAATATATTCCAGATCGTGTTAAGTATTTTCTCGATGCGTCAGAGAAACGAGAGGAAATGCGCACGTTTTTTTGATGAGACTTTTTAGTTTTCCGTCGAACTGCGCGATTTAGAGTCGTTTATAATTTTTTTTTCTTTTTTTTTTAGTAATTCTAAGCTGTACTGTATAAGTTGATGACGTGAAAGTAGATGTGTATAAACCGGAATTTCGAGGAAGAAAGTGAAAATTTGTACGATTAATCTACACGGTTGGAAAGTATCGACGCTTAGTTCGTAAGTGATTAGCGACTAGTTTAATTAAATTCAACAGTGGCAATTTTTACGGAGACAGTTATGCAAGACGTGTATTGTTGAACTTTTTGAGAATATGGGACGATCAGTTTTTATCGTAATTGTTACGTTTAATAGCTTTATAAATGTTGAAGACTTTAAATTTATGACAAAGCGTAAGGACATATATGTTTTTAGTGTAAAGCAATATGTTGAATGACATGTAAAGTGGAATGCTCCGTTTTTAATTGTATAATTCGCAAAATTTTCTTCTGTTTTTTATTAGAAGACGTAATAATGAAGAAAAATATAATCTAATCAAGTCAAAATCTTATTATGTTAGAATTATATTTAAGAAAACGGTGCATTTCAAAGATCTTGTTATATATATCCTTCCAATTGTGTATTATTTCCAACTGTGTAAATTTGTGATATTACATTTGGTATAAAAATGATGAAAATAAGAAAATTAGAATTCATAAAAAGAACAGGATTATCGTATTAATTAAATAAATATAAGTTTTTCGGCGATGTTTTAAAATTAAATTAAATTGCTTTCTACTCAGAAAAATATCTATTCTTTTCATTGAATTCTGATTTTGTGTAGTATAAGTGGCATTCTTTGCCGAAATTTCGGATGCGCAATAATTGAAAAAAATGAAACAAAATTGTGCGAAATAGCAAACAAAAAAAATCACAAAAAAGGAAGATGATGCGTAAAGCTTCGAAAACGTAGAAACGTTTAAGAAAAAGATTTAATTATTATAAATTAAAGATAAAAAAGCTGCGAAGTTATTGGCGCGTGATGCCATAACTTACTGGGCAGCGGGCCTCAGCAACACAAGACTGACCGAGACCTGCATTACACTCGAGAAAGAAAGAACATTTTTTCTTTAAAATCACCACACATACACTGCATTAACTATTATATTTGTACATACCATACATACCATGCTTAGCTGTATAAAAGTACCGTTGAAAAAAGAGTTTGTGCGAAAGAATAAATTATATATATTTACCGTATCACCGAATCTTATTATTTTATTACCTTTAATTTTGTTATTTCAGGTATAACTACATTGAGTTAATTTTAAATTTATAAAATAATATAAATATAAAAATTACTAAATATTTATCACTAAAAACGTAAGTCTACATTTACAAAATCAAATGTTTGGCAGTATTATGAGTACTAAGACAGCGTTACTGAAAGGATTTATTACATATTTTGTAATTTTATTATTTAAAAATATAAAGTTAAATATTAGTATTTTCAGTTTAGTATTGCATGATATAATATGCTATTTATTCTCAAAACAAGATTAATTTAATGCTGCATCAGTAGGTGATGTTTTTTATAAATTTTAAAATAAGTATTTAAATATATAAATAAATTATAGAAGTAATGATACTTACTCTGACAAATGGTTATGATACAAATACGGTTTAAGTGTATAATCTTGTAAATTTTTTTGTTTTAACAATGAAAACCGGTGTAATTCTTCCAATCCAAAAGTAATAATAAAAATTCAAAATAAGATAAATTTTACATAAATTAAAAAATTATGAAACAAAAAAACTCTTGTTTTAAATAAAATTAAAAGATATTCCAATTGAATGATACTAACTTTATTGGAGTAAAAATGAAAAAAGAAACTTACAATAAAAGTCAACTAATAACATTGATATATTCAGCGATACAATAAAAAGAAACAAAATAAAGCTTAAAAAAACTTAAACACGAAGGACATACTACAATGATAGAGAAATCTACGAGAATATGTCGATTAAAACTCGTTTTTTTCATTTATTACATCAACATAATACTGGCTATGAGGGGAATGCGGGTAAACGCAATTCGCAGAACGCGCCTACATTTTATGTATATATAAGTACGTGACAATGGGGTCGATTAGAGGGTTCTGAAGATGACGATTTGGGAGTTACAAGGATTTATATGTCATTTTCGATCCCCGAATTTCTACAGTATTTTTTAATCTTTTTCTTGAGGTGTCGATCGCTGTCTTTACTAATCTTTGTAAATATTTTTTTACTTCATGCCCTGCGAAATCATCATCCGAGTTCGTCCGAGTCCGTCCGAGTCAACCACAGTCAGAATCTTCAATGCTCACGGAGCCCAATATTCGTTTATTGTTAATGGTAATCGGTAACAATCGATAAAAAATGAATAATTATTTTTCGCAAACATGTCCTTTTACAATACGCAAGGTACATTCGTTTTATTATTTTCTTTTTTAATAATAAATATTAATAATAGTAATAATCGTAACAATAATACTAATCGTATAAATAATGTTTGGTATTATAATAATAGTAATAATAGTATCAATAATAGAATTACAGTAAAAATGGTGATTCGCAATCGTTACAAGTGACTTTGAATTAACACACTTTCAGCCTTGAGGAATCCTGCAACAGAGGAGTCAGTATTTTTTTTTTAAGTATTTGAGGATTCAAGATGAGCTTGTTAATTTTTTACATTTTTTAAGTAATTGTTTTTATCAACACTTTTCTTTTATCGTTTATTAAAAAATTTTTTTATAATTATCAATTAAGTACGTTTTATATATAATAAAACGATAAGAAGTTTTTCATGTTTTTCTAAAATAACAAATTTTATGTGTAAATTTCCAATTTAATGAAAAAATATATTAACGGTATACTTAGAGTATAATAAGAATTAACATTGATTTGAGTTTATAAACATTATTTTTTAAGTGTTGTATTATTTTTGATAGAAAAAAGTGTAAAATGTGCGTTATTTCATATAAAATTACAAAATAAAAGCAAACTAACAATATTTTAAAAATATTGTTACACGCCAAAATAGTTAAAAGTTTTTACTTTTTTTATTTATTTATTTTGTCTTCAATTACGTATAAAAACGAGAATAAAAATTGACAGAACTACCTATAGCATTCGTCTGAATCCTCAAAACTTTCAGAGAAATTCGTAGTTTTTTTCGAGATACCTTTCTCATCTTCTCTTTTTTTGGTTATTTACTATTTTCATTATTTTTTCGAAGTTTTTCATCGTTATTTGAAAAACCTAACTACGCCGGAATTCGTGGGATTTACGAATGTAACGTGTGTTACAATACCGTCCGCGCGCACTTTTTCGCCTTTGACCTTTCTATCTTTCCATTGATTATTACTTCACCTTTTCAAGCTTTTGCTGTTATGTAATAATAGAGGTCAATTCCTTTTCTTACATTATTTTTTTTATAACTTCCGAGATTTGATCAGAGGAGTGTAATTGAATAAGCTGGAGAAGAGCAGCGCCCTGTGAAACTTAATATGCTTTGCTGAATTATATGATAAAGAATTACATTGCTGAAGTAATTGTAAGCCCTACAAAATTAATTTTTAGTAATATTGTGCTATACATATAGTTGGATTAAGCTTTTATGGATGTTGATTTATTTGCTGATTTTCAAATCAAATTGAAAATTTTAATATTCCTAATGTAAAGTTAATAATATCAATAACAACTAGATTATATTATAGATTTGATTTTCTCTTTAAGAAAGAATATCTTGTTATTAAAATATTAATTGAAGGAATGTTTAATGAATGTTAGTAAAAATATAGCCCGTCCATTGACGAACTATAATTATAATTATAATCCAATCAAAAGTAAAATTTTAGGATTTAACTAGAAATAACAGCTTGTGCTTTCAACTATTCATTACAGTATAATTGCACGACAAAAAGTTTTGTTTCAATGTAGATTGAAATCTTTTTGAAATAACGAATATTCGTTGATTTTTGCTTTGTACCCCAACATCCCTATCAACCATCATTGGTTTTCAATATCATTGGTTCTCCTATTCTCATTACTTCAAAAAGATCGCACTATAAGTATTGACAGAAATAGATCAAGTCCCATAAATAATAAATCATAATGATAAACCTAGAACAAGAGTTAATAAGAATATCAAAGCAGAAGATTCATAAATTGCTAAATGAGTACTTTGAAATATCAAACTGGTGTCGAAGGTTGTAACGTTGTCCCGTGTGAAATAGAAATATCTTTGCAATAACGATCGGTTTTCACTACATCTCGCAATAATAATAGATTACAGATCTACTAAGATCACCAGATCTCCAATAATAAAGACGTCAATATTCCACATCGGTCATTTGATATCAATAAACTTCTATCCCAAGATTTAAAATCAGGTTATTAACGCGCGCTCCATGCTTTTCCAAACGTCGATCGATCTTTTTCCTCATCCATTACAACGCGTACACTACGCCTAGCTTCATTCGCCATAGGCAGATGAAGATCAAGTTGCGTGGAAGCTGACCACCACATAGTCGTCAGTGTTACACAATCCAGTTGGTGGCAAACATACTCTTCACGACAAGTATACATTGTTAATCGCGTGTAAAATGTGGGACGTTCGTGTAAGTACCGTGTGTGTGTGTGTGTGTGTTTTGGTGTGTGTAGTAAGTGTACGTCGTCAAAGTGATATTGTTTTGCTCACATGTTTATCGGTTTTTGGTGGCGGAAGAGACACGCCGACGGAAGGGTGCCCGCGAGCTTTGCGATAGAGAGCCTGTGGCAAACGCGCTACTACGTGGGGCGGCGGCTTGGGCATCCTCGCCCCGGCCTGCCCTAGCATATGGGCGGCGTGCGCGGGGCGTATGTGAACTGGATGTGGAGATTCGGATAGATGCGCGGATTCAGGACCACCGGATAATGGAGGATGGCCGGATAGACGAGGTGATGGGGTGCCGCAGGCTTGGCGCCTGCCTTCCACGCGAAGCAGGCTTCGTTGGCTGCCGGCTGACAGCAGCGCTTCTGGCAATCGACAGCCAAGTGAGGTGCTGCCGTCTGCGGATGACAATGATGATAACAATGACGCTGGTGATGGCGACGATGATGATGATGATGCTGGACCGAAGTGGGATAGGGTGGATAGCTTAACGCGGGTGGAGTATTATTATTATTATTAGCCGTCGATGGCTCAATGATAATGGCGACTATGACGGGGTGCTGCGGTTCTGGTCGATGACGAGTGGGCGTGAGGCCAGCGGTGGCTTTCGACGACGTGGCAGAAGTAATGGGTAGTAAGATAGTAAGTCGACGGTGCTCGCCGCGGCGACGCTCTGGGCTTCCGAGGAAGCTTGATGGTTACTTTTTCTTCTGGGCCTTCTCCGCGGCCTTTGTTACCTTGCCCTGAAGATCTTTGAAATTCACGCTCTGCGGTTGAAATGGAAATTAGTTGGATCGGTTGTTAGGGTAAAGATTACTAAATGAATTGGTCACCAGTTCTCATTACACGTCAAACACTAACAACATATTTGACTTAAATTGAAATAAAAACTGGTGATTTGAATATTATGTGGGATTCAAGGAAATTAACAGCTTAGTTATATTTAATCAGATAGATAATTCATTTACTACTATCTCACCTTAATGACCCCCACAGCTACGGTTTGTCTCATATCACGAACAGCGAATCTTCCCAGAGGCGGAAACTCTTGGAAAGACTCAACGCACATCGGCTTTGTCGGCTGTAACAATACTATTGCTGCATCTCCACTCTTGACACTCTTCGGATTTTCCTCCGTTGTTTTACCTACAGTGCAATGCAATTTAATCATCTGTTTTGTACAAGCGTTTGTTGATCAAACCATTCCAGAAACAAATCTCACCAGTACGACGGTCGCACTTCTCCTTTATCTCAGCGAACTTGCAGGCTATGTGAGCGGTGTGACAATCGAGCACGGGAGTATAACCGTTGCTTATCTGACCAGGATGATTGAGTACGATGACCTGAGCAGTGAAGTCCTGAGCTCCTCTAGGAGGCTGATTCTTGGAGTCACCGGCAACGTAACCGCGGCGTAACTCCTTGACCGAGATGTTCTTGACGTTGAAGCCAACATTGTCACCTGGTAAAGCCTCGGTCAGGGCCTCGTGGTGCATTTCCACGGACTTGACCTCAGTGGTGAGGGCAGCCGGAGCAAAGGTCACCACCATGCCGGGCTTGAGAATGCCAGTCTCGACTCTGCCTACTGGTACAGTACCAATACCACCGATCTTGTAGACATCCTGGAAGTAAATTGATAGTATGAGTACTATAATCATGAGCTTCGGAATTTCTGGTTCAATTTCTGGTAATCAAAGTCAAAATAGCTTTTAAGCAGAAGAATTGTCTGTTCAAAATGTTGCTTATACGTAATTACATTGTTTTTATATTTTATATTCCAAGTATATCAAATACAGAAATGGAAAGGTAATTCTCGTATACAATAATGTGGTCTACGTCTTACTTAAATTAATACTTGCACTAGTACAGTTCACTCACCTGAAGTGGTAAACGAAGTGGCTTATCAGTGGGTCGTGACGGTGGCAAAATAGCATCGAGAGCCTCGATAAGTGTTTTTCCATCAGCATTACCATCCTTACGCTCGACCTTCCAACCTTTATACCAGGCAGTCTTGGGTGAAGGCTCGAGCATGTTGTCACCATGCCAGCCAGAGATCGGTACGAAAGCTACCGAAGCGGTATTGTAACCGATCTTTTTGATGTAAGAAGATACCTCCTTCTTTATCTCTTCGAAGCGTGTCTCGGAATATGGTGGCTCGGTCATGTCCATTTTGTTAACGCCGACGATGAGTTGTTTGACGCCGAGGGTAAAAGCGAGCAGAGCGTGCTCACGAGTTTGTCCGTTTTTCGAAATTCCAGCCTCGAATTCACCTGTTCATATGATGGAAAAATATTTAATCAATAAATCATTCAAATGAATCACTTTTTATGTTTTCAAATTTGATTTTTGTAGATTTTAAAGATTTAACTTAGTACTGAAGCATTGAATACAATGAGTAATGTTGACTCATGTAGAATAACCGCGAATTATTTGGCAAATCGCCACAACTTGTTTCCTTGCACCAAACATATACCTCAAGCTCAGATAAATTCTAAACTTTATAGACAAACAAAAACAACTTGCCAATTCCAGCAGCAACGATGAGCACAGCGCAGTCAGCCTGACTCGTGCCGGTGATCATGTTCTTGATAAAATCGCGATGTCCCGGGGCGTCGATGATAGTGACGTAATACTTGGCGGTCTCGAATTTCCATAGAGCGATGTCAATGGTAATGCCGCGCTCTCGCTCAGCCTTGAGCTTATCAAGGACCCAGGCGTACTTGAAGCTGCCCTTGCCCATCTCCTGGGCCTCCTTCTCGAATTTCTCGATGGTACGTTTGTCGATGCCGCCGCATTTGTAGATTAGATGACCGGTGGTCGTCGACTTGCCCGAGTCGACGTGCCCGATCACCACGATGTTTATGTGGATCTTCTCCTTGCCCATTTTGGCTTGCGATCCGTCAGACTAGTCTGTAAAAGGATTTTGTTTTATTTGGTTTTGTTGTGTTTGAATGTGGTGATTTTTGGTGATGATTCGCGTTCAAATATTTATCATTGTATCATTTTTTGATGATTTACATTGTTTTATTTTATTAAGAGTCCGAATCAACGTTTTGTATAGGTTGAACAATTGTGGTTGGTTAATGTAGGTCAGTTGCAAAGAAAATGTCAACCCATATACGCGCAAGTACATGCTTATACGCAGACTCTGATGTAAACCAACGCACATATTCTCAATATTATCAAGTATCACTTACACTTTTATGGGTATAATACGGTTATTACTATACTCTTATTCTTTTTATATACACATTCATATGTAAATTATATCTTATCCATTTTTATAAATATAATACACGAACACACAAACATTCAATAGCTC
This sequence comes from Eupelmus azureus, assembly GCA_030522685.1. Classification (NCBI taxonomy): domain Eukaryota; kingdom Metazoa; phylum Arthropoda; class Insecta; order Hymenoptera; family Eupelmidae; genus Eupelmus; species Eupelmus azureus. The sequence continues at coordinate 10,494 of JAPYZA010005134.1, forward strand.
TAGTCATTTATGTAACTATAAAATATTCATATTCATGATTTTCATAATTGGCAAAAAGCTTTTGTATAAGTAATATATTCATAAAGTACATATATCACTTCAATGACGTCATACGGATAAAAAAAACTAATACAAATTTCTTCATTAAAATTTAATTGATACAAAAGGTGAAATTGATACAATTCGTTATCTTGGAATCTTAAAACTTTCGCAAAAGCAAAGTTTATATGGACAGAATATTCCCTATATAAAAGAATAATGTATATTTTATTTTTATTTATTGGCTATCTAACTCGCTAAGAAAATGCGTTATTTTATAATTTATATAGGTTTAATTATGTTAAAGAATCTGACTCTATAACTAACGTAATCTTCTGCAGCAAAACCATCATATAATTTAGTGCTATCTCCCAAATATATTTTATTCTTTGACGTAACAAAATCAAAATATTATTTATTTTTATTACAGGTATCACATTTTTATTAATAGTTACTATGTTGATAAGATATATTCTGGGAAGAATTTTTTGCTTCGTTAATGAATAGTAAATATATATGTACAGTTAATTTTAATTGGCTGGCTTATACATAAAGCATATTGTAAACTCTGTGTCGATGATTTAATATGATGAAATGTTCTCATTGTCGTCAGTCAGCATTTCGTCAGTCAACAGTCATTGTCTAAAAACATATACATTTACGCCTCTCCAAGAAGAACAAAACCTACACCAGCATAATCGCTAAAATGAAAAAGACAAACCCTAGTCAAACATAATTTAATCGATAAAATACACCCTGGATACTTCACACATCTCGCAACTTCCATTACATCAAGGCGTAATACTCAGACAAGCACGAACGCCTCCATCCAGCACGACAAAAAAAACGACCAACAAAGTGCACTCGCGAATAGAGGCGAAAGAAAAAAAAAGGAACATCAAACGAGGGCGTTAAACTTCGACCTATGACCCGCGTGCGCGCGCCTACCCATCTATACACCTTACCCCGAATCTCTTTCCCAGGCCAAATTCTCATAAAAAGCTCATTCGAAAAAAGCTCCCGGTTTCCAAAAAAAGCTCAGCGAGAAAGTCAAGGCCGTAGCTTCGCAACAATAAATAAAAGCAGCAACGCTGCCAGACTGCGCTTCGCAACGCCCCTCTTTCTGCAATGGCCGGCCGCGAGGATCGATCCACCTAACCCCTTTTGCAAGCTCGGAGCTACTCTTTCTCTATCTCCCTCCCTCTCCCTCTCTCGCTCCGACTCTCTTTCTCCCCACCGCTCCTCGCGAACGCATATACAGCCAAATACGCATAAAAATATCCCCGAGCTCGCGATTATATATACGCGCGCTTCGAAATGCCCGGCGATTCTCGCGAAATTTCTCTGACCGCCGTAACGCGGCGATAATAGATAATACGTATAGCTTGCGAGCTTGCGAGGGCCCCCGAGAGCTTTTCAATATGCCGAGACTATGCCCGGCCGGCGGGATCGATAACGAGGCGGTCTGCCGTGTGCCGGCTTGCGAGTGCATTAACGGCTCTGGCGCAATCCTCGAGCGAGCTTGCGGCTTTGATTAGCGAGCTTTACTCACCGTTTAGCGGACGACGCTGCGAGGAGATGACTACTGCCTGCCTTAGGCGACAAGGACGAGCTCCGGGTCAGAGGATTGAGAGAAGACGTGGCGCCAGAGAGCACCCGAGTGAAGTAGTTCCTCGTCTTCTCGCGGCGAGCGGTGCTTTCTCCCTCTCTCTCCTTGTCCTCTCGCGACTTTCTCGCCCCTTTTCGCTCCCTCTCGCTGAGGCGCGCGCGGCTCTCTGTTGCCGGAAATGCGCCTGCGCGGTGTCCGCGGGTATATAGAGGGATAGTATGGCGGAGCTTTGTCTCTTTCTGCATTATATGGTACGCTTTCTGTCTCTCTTACTGTGCTCGGCTTCGATTTCGAGGGTTGCGAGCTTGCAAAGCTCGATGCGTGGATTACCGCGCTTTTTTTGTTCGAATTTGAAATGAGGAGTTGCTTTTTCTTTTGTTTAGGAGGTAAGATTGCCTTAGATTGTAGCGGGTTTTGAA
>JAPYZA010005135.1:0-21429 GCA_030522685.1 Eupelmus azureus
TTTCACTTGTTTCCAAAAAAAAAAAAGAAAAATTTTTTGCGAAGTAACTTTATTTTTTTACGCAGACGCGTCTGACCAAAGCGCGATTCGGTGATAGAATCGCGTCGCTTCCTTTTCAGAAGCTCAAAATCTTGATCGTTGTATCATAAAATAACGATCAAGTGGAATCAGTATTGATGTACTGTCATTGGAACAAAGTAACAAAAAAAGTTGAAATTGTTTTTTTTTTTTTTTATCAAGATTTATTATATTTTTTACAGTCAGTCCTTCAATTTAATTGACGTAATGATTATTGTAGTTTTTCAGCTCGTGATTTTTATCTTCACGAGCAGCGAGAAAAATAGAGGGAACAGAAAGTCTTTAATCGAAGTTCCTAGAACCGTTGTAAATAAGACTCTGGGCTTACGAAGTCCTCTGCGTTGAAAAAATAACCTGTTGTCGAGGATTCCTGCTGGAAGGGGAATCGAATGGGTAAGAAAAAATGGAACCGCGTTGCTTAATTGTTTCGTTGTTTTTCATCAAATACGGAAGGTATTGTTTGTTTGAATAGACGCCAAATTATAAATTAATATATTTTTTAAAAAAACAAAGCTGTAATTGAACAAAAAAAAAATTGGTGGCTACGTATTTATAGCACGTACGATCGATCCTTGTACTTAACGAACAGAAAACAAGGTCTTATGTTTTCCAGCGATAAGAGCGAGTAGAAAAATTTTAACGCGACGTGTGACCACCACATTTTGTAAATAAATGAACTATAATATTCTATAAATTTCAAATCTTTCTTATAAAACCTTATCATTTTTTTTTATACCTACTCTACTTATTATATGTTCATTTTAATTCTTTAAACTCATATCCGAGTTTTTACTGCATGAAATACACTTATCTTTGTTGATGAAAATAAATCAAATGTTTACTAGTTATTAATTTGCATTATCATTTCAAAACAAAACTCTAAACTATTTTTTTATAAAATAATTTATTACAATATTTATAAACAACAATTTTTATAAACATATGCTTATTATAATACCTCTAATATATTATAAATTCTGAAGCATTTTCAGTCTATTGGACTAGGAGTAGAGAATTTATAAATGCCTCTGCTAACAAAAATCACTTAATCACAGGGCGTGCGTTAATGGTATATTTACAATGGATATGAGTAAGTACGGAGTTGAACCCTGCTATAATTCGTCATGATGTTGTTCGGTAATGATGCTTCGCAACTTTTCAAGTAGCTCTTGATGACGAAAATTCAAGTTTTCCCCATCTTCATTCAGTTTTGGAGAATCCCGATATTTTATCAACATTTTCTGTATTATAGGTAATAAAGCTACCTTTTGGTCTATGAAATCGGCTTTACAAATAGGACTAAGAATAATCATACTTTCGTAAATAGTTTCGTGAAAATCGTCAATTTCAGAATCCATTTTTAAACTTCTTATCATTGAGTCAACCAAAGTTTGACAATATTTTTGATTTACAAGTCTTTCTTCAAAATTCGTCAAATCGTATTCTCTTTTCCTTCGAATCCTCTGCTGCTCATCTCGGATTTCCTTAAGATTCTCCCGTTCAATGTATAAATCATTGACTAAATTCATCACTCTAGTTTGGATTTGCAATTGTCCATCAGCTAATATTTTTCCAAATATTTCTAATCCACCATTATTAACAAGAGCTTTTTGAGCTGCGGGAAAATGTCTCACAAGAGCTCCAAGTGCAAACAAACACCTAGATTTAATTTCTACTTTGTTATTTATAGTCAACATGTGTAAAAGTTTTTGAACGTAATCATTTTCTAAAGCTTTCAATTGTACTCTTGGATTATACTGAACTGCAGCTCCCAGTAACTTTAAGGCTTCAGCTTTAACTTCAGAATTTGTTGAATTCAAAGAGGGAGAAATAACGTTTGCCATTCTAAAATAAATTATAAACATTTATAAGTTTTAAACGAATAAAAAAGTAATAAATATTTGTTTTAAAAGTTGAGACATTTCTATTTAAATTAATATTATAATTTGTTGTATAAGTGTTATTCTTGTTCATTAAAATTATTAACTTTACTATTAAATTAAAGAATAAAAAATATGTTCATAATAGTTTTTAGAATACATACCCTCCCATGTCAGTGAATGTTCGTGCATTGTCTATTTGATGAATAAGGTATTCCATATTATCAAGGATTTCAAGTATATCTTCGACCTTTGAAGAGTCAAGATTTTCTGTAGTTATAGATTCCTTATGAGGCTCAAATTGATTAAATAAACTAGTAAGTATTTCAGAGTCAGTAGAAACATTCATATTTAAAGATTCAAGTTCTTCTTTCAATTCTGAATAACTTCTAAACTTTTTTCTTCTTTCTGGCTGGACTTGTTCAGCTTTCTAAAAAATATATAAAATTATTATATCTCTGTTAAAATTTGAAGTAAAACAAAACCCTTCATATTCATACACTATTAAAAATGTTACCTTTGATTCTAATAAAGCCTCTGCAGAATCATCAGATTTCATTTTCTTTAGCATGGCTTTTAAATCATCAAAAGGAATTTTGACTTGATCAGTTGGCTCTTGGTTTTTTAATAAATTGTTTTCTTCCTCAGTTAAAGCCTTTTCTGGATGTAATGTCAAAGAATTTTTTTGTGAACTATTTGAACTTTCTTCTGACTGCTCCTCTTGTGATTCTTCATCTTCATCCATTAACTTAGCTTCTGTTACTCCAGTTTGAAAATTATGACGTATATGAAGTCCAGGAGGAATAGGAGTTCCTAGAAATAATAAATAAAATTAATTCTCAAAAAAATATGAACTGAGACGTAAAAGAACATGTAGCCTATTTGATTTGCATTGCCTATGTGCTTTATTTCTATTCAATCCTTGGATTATTGTGTAATTTTTAAAATGACATAAAAAAAATTGAAGACTTAATAGTTTGTACAAAATTTTGAATAATTAATATCATATATTTATTAAAATTTTGAAAAGAAAAACAACAACATATTGTTTTATTCCAATGAATTAAATTATATTATCATTTCTATACTTATATTTAAATTTATTAATAAAAAAACATGTTTTTTTTGTAAAAATCACACTGTAGAATAAATGTATAAAAAGCCCACAAATAACACGTAAAAATGTATAAATAACCATTCAACATTTATCAATCCACCTACAAAATTACATTTTTCAATTAAAACTATACGCATTCCCGGGCATTGGCAAGCTTTCATATTTTTCCTCCAAAAGGCAACTTCAGCAACCTCGCGACCGAGCGAGAGAGAATCAAGCCAGCCTCGGCCGTTAAAATTATCACTGAAAGCTCAAACATCCCAGCGAAAAAGCCAAAAAACAATTCACAACGAAAAAGCGGCCTGCGAAAAGCCAAGCCCCGACAACATGTTGCACCTCCCCTGGCTCTTTAAATATGCATTTGACTGACGTGGTCTATCCGACATGTATATCCCCGCGCAGCATCGCAGCCACAACGATAGGTATACGCAATCTCAAGAGAAAAGAAACAAGCCGAGCAACTCACCCTTCTTGACTTGCTGCCATTCCTTCGTGGGCACGAAGCTCTCGCTTTCGTTTTTCTTCACCTCCTGGCTGGCGGCTAGGCCAGCCACGAGCATCGCGGCCAGGAAAAGCGCGCAGCGGCGCATGTTGACTGTAATGTGGCCCTGCAGCCGCCGCGCAGCACGCACCTATATATCCACGTTGCACTGGCTTTTATTGATAAAAAAGAATAGCGCAAGCTCCGCGCGAAAACTGTCTCTCTATAAACAACGTAGCAGGCGCACCGAGCGATTTTCACTGCACGCTGGCTGCGCTTCCGACTTTCCTCTTCCTAATTCGAAAGTGAATTACGTGTCCCTCGGTGTATTTACATCGTCGTCTACGCCGCCGCGGCGCTGCCCGCTCCATATTATTCTGCTCCTCCGTAGCTCGTCCACGTCTATCGCTACGGTATTCTCTGCGAGGCTGGCGATTCGCGCAGGCGCCGAGAAGCTGGCCAATCGCGAGGATCCGCGACGTTGCCGGCTCTACTAGCTGTAAGCACGTGTTTTGCTCCCACCTTGGACGATGTGTGAGTGGTGGGTATATATATGTAGTCGCGGGGCTTTTGTTTATGTTTCGCCAGCTGCTGCTGCGCCCGCGCGTTGCGGTTTTCTTAGTTTGCGAAGTGGCCGCTGCTATTAGATGGTTCGCTTGTTTAAGGTTTTTGGAACGTGGAGCTTGCGCTTTTGTGAGATTGATGGTGGGGAAGAGGAAGATGTGATTTAATTTATTTGTGGATTCTGTTGTATACTGGAGAATCGATATTGTAGGGGATTTAAATTAAGGCAGAGTTATATTTTCCTTTCTTATTGGCAATTGCAGATACCTAGATTTTTGTTTAATGTATAAATTATGAGTATTTAAAAAATATCTCTATGATATGTTTTTGCTTTAATGAATAACTACACCGTGCCAAAAAGATAATCTCTTTAAGTTGCAATTTCAACGACAAATCTGGACCCCTATATAATTTTTCATAACAAAGAAGGTTTCATATTGCCTTAGTAATAATTTACTAATTTTTCATTGTGAATAAATTACACGTAAATTCAAAGAAAATATTGTGCTAAACGAAATCTCCCAAGAATTAACTAACTTAAAAAAAAACAAAATTTCGGAGCAGACGACATTTGCTCTGAAACGCATTTCGGAGCCAACTTCCCACACCCCCCTCATCCTCCCTAAACCCTTCCCAAAACAACAAAACCTCATCCCACCAACCACCCAAATTCAAGAAAACTCAAATTAACAAGTGTCCATCCAATCTTAACAACAATCCTCGCCCCGTCCACAAACAAACAAACCTCTGTCACTCCAAAAAACGCCATCACCCTCCTATTGGCAGCCCTGACACTATCGCGCGCGCCTCGCGGCGCGCAGTCGCCTTGTGCGACTGTATTCGCGCTTAGTGGCTCGCTCGCGCGCGTCGTTGTAGGTGGGTACACACAGCAAGCAGTTATGCGAGTATTACGCAGAGTCCCGCCGTCCGCGACGGGAATCGCTAACATGTAGCCCGCGCTGCTCGCCTCGCTCTTCCCTCCTTCGGCTATCCATCCTCTTGTTTCTCCATCGTTTTTCTTCTCTCACCTATACAATCCACGCGCGAGGCATATAGATAAGCGCGCCTGTGTTCGTATACATATATTTTCGCTGCGGCGCGCATCTCTCATCTTCGGGGCGGAGATAAAAAGGAAAGAGCGCGCGTCGTAGCCCTTTTTCTCTTCTTGCCGCCTGTGTCTCTCTCTCTCAGTGTGCGCGAGTGCGGATCCACCAGACACGGGGCTATGAGGACAGCCTGCAGCGGACGAGGAAAAGCTAGATGAGCCTGCAAGACAGCCTGTTCCAGGAGGACGCGGAGGAGGACCTCCAGCATTTCTTGAAGAGCGAGCAGCGCAAGAGGTAAGGGCGGCTTTTGCCTCTGTGTGTGTGTGTGTATACGCTGCCTTAGGAATGCGCCGCGGCGCACGGAGACACATAACCTATGTGAGAGGCGATACGGGCCCTCTGGGGAGTGTGTATTATAGGCACGTAGATACACGAGGCTGCGGGGTTTCGCAAGTTTTTTCGCCGCGCGCCTCTCTCAATTTAGTCAATCGGGCGCACGGCCGAGCCTCTCGGCTGTTATTCTCGTTGTATTTTTACGCGCTCGAGCGATCGCGAAGTTTATACGGGTCAGTTGATTGCGTTCTGGAGCTCGACGTTTGCGCGCATTGAACAGTACTTGTGGGTACGGTTGGTTGAGGAGCCGATGTGTGCCGACGGGCTGGGAATGAAATTGTTGGTTTTATTGTTTGAATGGGATACGTGTGCGTATTGTTTATGTAGCTGATGAGATTTGTATTGGAATAATTTTTATTTTGTTTGATTAGATGTTTAGTAAAATTGAGAGTTTTTTAATTGATCGACGGTTTTATAGGCGATAAAATAAAATCAATTTTTTTGATCTAAAGACCTCAGTAGAATACAATCATATTTTCATATTTGAATATATTCATATTTTAGTTAAAATGTATAAAGGCAGCTGGAGGTGTTGATAAGAAACTATATGTATAGTTAAAGTTCTTGAAAATATCAAAAAGATATTCAATGTTGAAGTTTATTCTTAGACAGCTAAATAAACATGCAGAATAGAATTCAGAGAAAAAAATTCCGAAAATAGATGTCAACAAAATATACTGTACAGACGAAATATCTGCAATGTGATTTTTTGGTTATTATTTTAAGAGAAAGAATATTTGTTAATATTATTTATTAAATACATTATAAAAAATGATTTTATTACACTTAGTATTTAATTTGAAAAAATTTTTTTTATATATGAACATTTTAAACATTGTAATAAATATATAAAATAATTTGAAAATATGAAGAAGAAAAATGTAAAAAATATATCAAACAGGGTATTTTTTTAGTTTTTAAGTAAATAAAAGATAGTACTCAAAAATAAATTTTATTCCATAACTTTTAATTTCTGCTAAGTACTATCAGAAAAAGCAATTCATTAAAAGAATATTTTTATAAATATTAAATAAATATTTTTATTTAATGTAAACAATTCTTTAAAAAACAAAATTTTTGTCTTTAATATTGAATTTAATTAGTTGTAATATAATATTATAAACAAGAAAGTCTTTATATATAAAAATCTAATCCAATATTGCGGTTTAATTCAATTTGTGATAAATACGAATAATAATTATCTTGTCTTAAAGTAAAATGACAGTAGTATGTTTCAATTAAATTAGAGCATTAGCAACTAAGTATAAATAAAGGTACTGATCTCTTTTTCTAAAATCTTGGTTTTGGTACTTTAAATAAAATATTTTTATCATTCCAGATACTTTATTAATGTTATATTATTATGTTTTTATAAATTTTATAAACTTATAATTTATTCCTCGAAAATTACATTTCAAGGAAAAAATAAATAAAAAACTAAAAAGAATTTACCGTACGTAGATTTAAATTAAATAAGACAAAATTTCGCGATCTTCAACAAACCAAGGCGAACCGTATGAACCGTATAAAAGAGGCGTTTCGTCCACATAATTAGCTAGAGTGAGCTCCTCGGTAGAGCACTACCCTGCTCTTCACACCTGCTCCTGCTATACATCTACGAATAATAAATTCTTTATGATTTTCTAAAATATGGCAATGTCTTAGTAAGTATTGTACCGAAGAATCCATTCTTGCTACTGGTGGATAAAACGCCTTTTTTGGTAAAAGAATATTATAGTCTCGAAACTTATAGGGTGAGAATAGGATGCTGGTTCTTTTAATAATAGTTAACAGCTTAGCTCATTAAAGAACACAAAATTTACTTTACTCCAAAAATAATTACGTTACATCAAAACTTCAAATACACTCCATTCCGATCTCCTCCATCAGTAGAACTTAAAAAGTTTCTTTTAATAAAAAAAAATCAGAAACTGCAATTAGCAATCATACTAATGACAACCACAGCGAAATCCCCAATCCAACAAAAGAGCCCCGAACTTCTCACATATCTTGCTCTCGTCTTTCCTCCTTTCCTTCTCCTTCCCCTGGCAAACCTGTACAATACCCACCCGAACAAAAGCCGCATACCTCGCGCTCGTCACTCGAAAGTATCTCCACCTCACGCGCACTTTTACCGATAAGAAAAAAATCCATCCGATCAAACAAAAAAAAATCGCTCGTCCTTGCCCGTACCCAGCGCGAAATGCCTCACACGCGCGTATCGCACCTATAATATTGTGTAAGCAAAAACAGGAGGCTACACTGGTAGGGGGAACACCGCCGAAAGTGAAAGTGCCCCGCGGTTATGTAAAAGTTATAGGCCCGCGCGAACGCGCGGGAATATCTGCAGGCTGCACTCGTCGCTCACCTTCCGAAGGCCGCGGCGCGCGCGCGCCAGCGTCGATTTATATGCACGGGGCATTCCTCGGGCGATCCGCTTTTTTTTCTCTCCTTTCCGCGACTTGTAGGCTCCTGCCGCGCGCGGGAAGCTGGATAGTGTGAGGCGAGAGCGCGGCTTCGCGGCTGTCTTTTGCGATGCGTGAAACTGAGGAGCGGTAGGAGCGCGGACTTTCTTTGAGGAAGTGAGAAGAGCGAGTTCTAACGGTCGGACAGTGCGCCGGGTTCCGTAACGCGTGAGTCTGCCTGCCGAGTTTTTGAGTGGATGGTTGAGTTTATGCGGGGATAGTGGTCTTTTTGTTTTATTTTTTTGTGTGTTTGAAACGGTGCGTGGATTGGTTCGGATTTTGTGGAGATGTGTAAACGAGGTTCGGTTAGGGGTGTGGAATGATTTTTTGGAGATATGTAGGTATAAGTGGTTCGCGTTCGTCGGTTTGAAGTTCGTGAGAATTATTTAATCGATTTCGTCAAGTTATTGCGTAAAGCCGTTACACTGATGTCTCTTTTCGATGCTGTAATAGTAGTTTGAAAGGTCAATATAAAGCTGCTGTATATTTTTAAAACGCAAAGTATGTAATTTAACGTGTGTTAGCTTCAGCATTTTTTTATTATACTTTATTGTAGTAGAGCTCGGCGCAACTATGTATTTTTAAAAATTATTTGCCTTACAAGTCAGTTACGTAAATGAAAATAAATACTTATTCTTCAGTCGAAATTTTTTAAAATATTCTGTAAAATATATGCAATACATAAAAAATTTTTAAACATCTTGTAAAAATGTTATTTATAAAATTAAAAATTGAAAATTAATGATTAGTGATAAGAAAGATGAATTTTTTATTCCACTTACCTACAATTAAAAAGTTCTCATTTTTTCATAATATTTTCAATGTTTGCTTAAATGTCTTTTTCGTATTGTTCTTTTGGGTTTAGATAACAATAAGGTAGAAAAATATATAAAAAAAATTCTCTATTAGTAAACTCTTTTAATGATACATCTAAAACAATACAGAATTTTTTATCTTTCAGTCTTCGAAAAAAAGAGAACTAACAGGTTACAAAATATACCAGTTGTAATAATCTTTTGGAATGCGAATTATAAGCTTTGGAATAAAATTACGTAAGTAGAAAGTTTTTAATGAAACTGAAAGTGTAAATTTTGTAGTGCAATGTTCTGTATCAATCTAAATATTCTTTGTTAAAAAGCAAACGCTATTAAAATCTCCTAGGTTTTTTTTAAACAGAATTTTTCAAAACAATCGTACGCGCTTTAAACTTGATCAACTTTAAAGCTAACAAACAAACACAAAACGCTAGCCAACTCTCACCAAAACAATTAAACAAAGCTCGAAACCCGAGTTCATTTCCATTGAATTAAAATCTAATTTCCGCGCACAACCGCCTAGCAAATATCCACATCTCAAACAAATAAAGCACCTCCATAAAAAAAAACTCCAGAATACCATCAAACAAACAAAGATCCAAACTCTCAGGCCGCGCGAAAGAAAGCCCGAAATCAATGCATCATTGTGCCTCGTTTTTTTTCAGAGTACTCCTCTTTCCGCCTGTCAACAATTACAGACGATTTCTCATCCACCAGCTGGTGCAGGACCGCTTCGGCGACTTGCTGCAGACGTTCTCCATCGGCCGTGGCTTAGCAAGAAGGACCGTCGTCTGCTACAAGTCTGACTTTATAAGGTATATAAACTTATAGCTGCACGCATGTACACTGCGGGATCGTTTCTATATATGTTTTTGCGAAATCGCGCATTGCGCTTTCTAAAATTCATGCGATTCGGCTTACTTTTATACTGCAGTGCGCGCAAGAGAAAAAAGGATCGATTGATTTATTGCATCAATGCTGTAGGATGGGTGTAAAGTGATTCGGTTTACGTGAACTCGTGGCTTGGTTTTGTAAAAAAGTCTGTTGAGAGCATTCAATTTTACACTATTGATTAAAAGAAATTTTTTGTAATATATCATCATTCTATTGTTTTTTAATTATGAAGCATGGCGAAACTAACATTTAAAAATACATTTTACACTTTCTTAATATATCCGTTATAATTAAAAAATAAACTATCGCTCTACAGATAGCAAAAAAACTCTCGAATTTCGTCAATGTTCTAATATTTACAACCAACGGTCTAGGCTAAAATCAATTTTCTATAAGCATAACATTTATGATGATTACATTTTGCTCCTACCTACAGGCCACCACAAGTCAATGGTGAATCGTCGCAGTCGAGCGACGGCGTCACTGGAAAATCCTCGAGCATCATGGGAATCGAGAGTCAGTGCACGCCAACTGCCTCGCCTGAGCACAGTGCTCACAAGCCGAGACAGGGTAATTAAATTTTTATTTACCTTTGTATATAACTTTCGTGGGCTTTAATTCAATTAGATTAGTTTTATTGCTTGTGGTACCTGCGCTATCAAATTGAAAATTGTATCCTACGGATTTTCTTAGCTGATGACCGTAGAGTTGAAAATTGAGTTGGTGAAACTTGAACTAGGTGCTTTAATAATGATACTTTTATCCATGATAAATTTTAAATGATTTGAAAAAGATTAAGTCGATTCTTACATGAAAAAATACTTTTCAAAATTGACTTGAAACTTTCGAAAGACTTTTCATCAGACAATCCACCAAAGCTTAAAAAAGACAAAAATCGCAGAAATGACGGAAAAATCTAAACCATGCATTTGTTCACCAGGAGATATTTCTGTAGCTTCCTAAGATAACATTGTTTTCAAATCATAGAGTTATTGGAAAGTTGATATTTAATAGAGATATCGCATTGGGGCTAAAAGAGCACGTCGATTTTTAACCGACTTCGAAAAAGGAAGAGGTTCTCAATTCAACATGGATTTTTTTTGGGCAATCAGTTCTTATTTTTTTGATAGATCCATTATAATCTAAATAAATAAAAAGTGAATTAAGTCTACTTTTACCCTTGTAGAAAATTGTCTATATTCTGAGATAGTGTTGTTCGTTATATTGTTCGTTAAAGATCAATCAATTCCAACTCCTAATTAAATCGTTTTCTCTGATCTCAGGCGCACCATTAAACATTACAACGTCAAAAAGGAATAAAATATTTAACCGTTCCTGAGTTCGTAAAAAGCAATAACTTTATAGAGGCAGAATTATACTCATTTATTATATTAAAATGATAATATCTATAACATAATTTTATTTGATAACTTTCATAGCTATTTAATATTTTACATATTATCTTCGACGTTTTTATTCGGAGACAACTACAAAATTTATAGCAATGCAATTAGTCCCATTATAGTTATTAAAATTTTTTAAATATTCAATAAATCCTTCGAAATGTTAGGAGTTAAGATATTTTTAAATGACTTCTTGGTTCATTGAAAACTGAACAACTACAGTATATAAATACCTGACTGTTTAGGAACCAAGTGATCGTTAACAATCATATATTATAATCTTAACATTTAAAACGAAATATTTATTTTATTTTTAGTAAAATCAGCACCGGCCGTCGAAATATATCGGCCACCTGCAGCGAGACGCGCAAGACTTGAAAAATCACCCGTGGTGGTTCCACCGACAGTGGAGCAAACGAATCCAGATGCTTGTCCAAGGTAATTAAACTTATAATTCATTAAATTGTACAAATTTTCTTCTACTCGTGCATGAAATATGACTCTTATCACGTCCGAAAGTAGAGAATAAAGTTATACGCATTTTGAGCGTGGTTGCAAAAACGGGGGAAAATAGTGTATTACGCACCTATTATAGGTAGGAAAAGTAAAAAAGTCTCTGGTCGCATGGAAATTTAAATTTTGCATGGAAAATTCCATTAGTTTTGGATTGTAGATTTTCAAAAATTATTAGATACGTATTTTTCTTGTTTTAACGCTAATTGTCGATAAAAATGCGATCTAAGGCTTTTTTTATTGTATTCTATTTTCGCTTAGTATTAGAGGGAAAAATTAATGTATGTCGTATTTAGGGAGGAAATGAAATAGTCGCAGTTCAAAATATGTATATATAGTAACAAACGCATGTCCTGGCGGCTTACCTTTTCTATTTTTTGCAACAGCGGATCAAAAGTGCCACTTTTGTTTGTAGCTCAGAAAGAGGAACGCAGTATTTTCGATTCGCTATAGTGGCGTAATTTAGTATACGCATCACAGGAAGTAGAAATCACCCCAGAGCTCAACTGGCAATGTATAAGAGCTCTAGAGTCGCTTTTCTTTCGTACGTGCGTAATATAATCTGTAGGCCAAAAATTCCAGTTTTGCGTTTCTTAGCCGGGATATGGTGAAAACTTTTCCCACTTCTTTTCAATTATTAAATGGTTTACTACTCGAAATTCGCAATCTTTCAACTGTGTAATTACATACATTAAAAGAGACTTGTTATATCTACGTTAAAGAAAAATAAATAAATAAAAAATTATCGTCTGCAAAACGTAAAAAAGCTATTTTGGAAATGGGTGTAGGGTTCAGAATAAGTCAGAGTCGAGCGCAAGCTTAAAGTAGCTTATTTTCGACCCTTGTTTGCATAATGTATGATTACGTTCTTTTAAAATATTTTATAACGAATTGATTTAATATATTTCGAACCTCATTACAAAGTGGATTTAAAATATCCTTTTATTCGATTTAAAATTATTTAAAGAACAAAAACAAATTGGATAAAAATCAACCGTTCACCAAAGCAACAATAATAATGCTCTATTTTATCAAACATGCAGAACGAATCGTCAAAAACGACCGGACCGTGCTGTCTACGTACCTCGGCACCGGCGCGGAGCTCCAGAAGTCGAAGCCAGCAGCAACGTTTCAACAGAGACTCAATCGAAAGCGCCAAGGGAAACTGTGCGTACCAGCTCGCGAGCGCCGATCGACCGAGCTCCGAGCGAACAAACAATGCCGAAGGAATTGCCAGTTTCAGTCGTCGATTTCACACCCGAAAAAATGGACGTCCAAGCAGAGCCTAAAGAAACGTTAGCTCCAGCTGTACCTGCTGAGGAAATAATGGACCAAGCGATTTCTAAAGATACGCCGACGACAGCCGTATCAGCAGAGGAGAGAATGGAGGAAGAGGTCAAGGCGGATGACCCTGCTCCTATTCAGATGGATGAGTCCTTGGAAGAGGAAAAAACAACGGAAACAAAGTCCCATGAATCACCAGTTTGCCTTGATGAATTCGACAAGCTCGATAGGAGGAAAGCATCGGACTGCGAGGATAGCAACGGCTACGGCGACGAGACTCAATCTTCGGCTGCAGTTTCGGAGCCGAGCGGTGCAGTTATCGTCGAGACCGAGGCGAAATCGGTCCCCAGTCCTAAAAAACTCGAGAACGAACCCAGTCAGATGCTGGATAATAATAAAGTGTTAAAACAGGCATTAGTGTCTAAAGTGTTGGTAATTTCTGATAAAGAGCAGAAAAGCCCGAAGCAGGTCGAGCCGCCTGTTCAGCCCGTTACGCCGGTCACGCCGATAACGCCACCTGAGAAAAAGGTAAAGAAGGTTGAGCGTCCGAAGAGTAAGCCAGCGCCGCCGCCCTTGCCACCCTCGAAGATTAATCGTGATGAGTGTGACTGGGACAGTTTGTTCGATGATAACGGCGACTGCCTTGACCCGACGTTGATTGAGGAAGTGAGTTTGGAAATTTATTAGCATTTGTTATTGTTATATGTATTCTTGAATTTAACAGAGTCGAATGAAGGTACATTAAATTGATTTAAGGACCCGGGTGAATTCGATCGTCCTTTCTCGCTCATTGATGATACGATCAATAAAACAATAATTGTTTTCATAAATAAGTTAAGTTTCTATTAGAAAATGTAATAAGTATATTTATTTTATTATTTTTTATTATAAAAATTTTCAAAATTAATGAAATATTATTTTTATAATTTAAATATATAAAAATGCAATAATCTATTGAATTCATAACATTCCTTTGATGTATCAATAATAATTATAATTTGTAAATTTAATTAATTGATAGTAAACTCAAAACTACAGTTTAAATGAATTATTTTTTAACTAGAAATAAATAAAACATTTTCAGTGTACATTTTGTAACAGAAAAAAAGTTTTAAACTATATAGATGCGATAAATTCATACAATAAACTGCATGCATCTATGATTTGCACTTTCCACAATAAATTTAATCACATTTCGACTTTAATTAAAAAACTTATTTAAATTAAATTTATGATCATTTTCTTATTGTACAAAAATGAACGAAACGTAAAAAAATACATTTTATTAAATATAATTGCACATCCTTCAGAGTTATGATTTTTTCATAACATAAAGTTATAGATAATGTAAAGGAATAATTTTTCGTTTTTAGTTAACATCTTCAGTAGGAGAAGTAGTGATAGAGAAACCAAAAAGCAGCTATAAAGCTTACACTAAACCTATTGAAGTATCAAGCGACGAATTCGCTCACGTTTTGGAGATTTATAACTTTCCATCGGATTTCAAATCAAGTGATTTAGCTGCTGTTTTCAGTCCTTTTAAGAGTGGAGGTTTTGAGCTAAAATGGGTTGACGACACTCATTGCCTCGGAGTATTTAGCAGCCCTCTTGTTGGTAAATATTTTAAGATTTCTGTCTGAAGATATATTTAATTTTTTGTTGTTCATCAGTATTCTTATCGTAAATCAGACAAATACTTTTTTATTCAGTGGATCAATTACTTCCATTAATTATAGTAATAAAATTATTAAGTTGTAATAAATTAGTAATTTAAAAAAATATCATTATATGCCTTTGATCTTATTCAACAATTATTATTATTTAATAAAATTAATTTTAAATAGACTCTAAAAATTTATAATTTTGTTATTTAACCAATTTGCATAGATTATGATCGAAAAGGCGTTCTGCTACTTTCTAACTTTCTAATGTTCCAATTTTGTTACATAATATAACAGTTGTTTTATTTTTATGTATTAGAATTGCGTATTTTTAATCAAACTTTTTAATTCATCAAAAGAATTTATCAAAAAAAATTTTTCAAATATTAAACTTTGTCGTTTACAAAAATAATCACTTTGATACTACTAAAATTGCATAGTTAATACGTGAATATTTTAATTGTAGCTGTATTATGGTATATATTATTTAATTATAAAAATGATAATTAATTTCTAGCTGCTGAAGTGTTAGCCTCGGATCATCCTTTCGTAAAAACAAGACCTCTAAGCGAAGCAACAGCATTAAGTAAAACAAAAGTTCGAAGAAGCTCGGAATTCCTACAACCTTACAGAACTCGCCCAGAGACTTGCGCTGCACTTGCAAGGCGTTTAGTGACTAAGTCGCTTGGAGTTAAGCTTGCGACAGCAAGACAAGAGCGAGAGCAAGAAAAAATCGTATTGCGTGAAGCCAAAGGTAATGTCTTTATATGTTTAATTATATTCGACAAAAGCTACAATAAATTTAATGTACTAACATTTATTTTAATATTTCTCTTTTAGAAAAAAGGAGGCTTGCCAATAAACAACGAGAAGATGTTTGGGAAGGCATTATTGCAGAGAAACCTTCGTCTTAGAAATTTTTTATAATCAAAGTTTTTATCTATGCCGAATTGCGTTTTATGCTAACGCGCGTATACGTGCCTTGTTTCAAAGGTCTCAGAAAAATTTACAAATAACGTGATTTCTAAAAATATATTTTGTTTTTTTTTTTTTTTATAAATATTATTGATTTAGTTAAACTTATGCCTGAGACTTTGAAATGTTAAACTATGTATATAAAATAAAAGTAAATACCAATGCAAATTTAGTGAAATATATTTTTACTACTTTTTGACATTGGTTAGATTAATTTTACTCATATTATTTAGAACTGCGATTTCACGAACATCAATATCATATTTCATAATCATAATAGACAATAAAAAAGTACTTTTAAATTATGCATTGTTAATGAACATGATAGATTTACTACATTTTGTGATTCGTAAAACTATTAATTAAAAACTGTTAAGCCCAAGGTCATTTATCAATTTATGACGATTGCAAGTGATTTTTTACGCACAATTTCATAGATCAAATAGAATAAAAGACTCATAAAGTTTTGCGAACATGTAATTTTCATTGTAAATTTAATTTTGAAACTTGCAATGAAAACTACACATTAAAACAAGCGTATTTTTATACACGATCTTCGTTAATATTCTGAATGAATAGAATTGTGCAACACAGGACCTAGGTCTAGTCATTGTATCAGAAGTGTGTTACCTATATTTGATGTTACTTCATCATGTATTTGAGGGAGACTTTTTGGTCAGAAATATAATAAAAATATTTTATGAAAAGATTTTTGTATATAATATTTATTTCAAATCTACCTTTTAAGGTACATTTATCTTTTTCTGTAAGTATACACTCGTATCTACAAAAAATCATAGTTTAGAATTAATATAAGAATTTCATTTATTTTATAAAAGCGTTATATGGCAGTCATTATGCCTTAGCGATTCATTCATACAAGCGCGCTTTGACCATTCAAATTAACATTTTCATTTACCATTTTCCACCTTTTTTCTTTTTCTTCTGTTGAACCTTCCTTTGTTGTTGCCGTGGGCCTAATGTTTCTGCAGCAGGACTTTGCCGTGGATTTGGAGAAGGTTTAGCATTCGACATTTTTGTGATATCACTAAAAAATAATACAAAATTATCAATAACTTGTTTCATTAATTTGTTTCTAAACAAATAATTCTAAATATTCAATTGATTTGCATACATAGCATGAGCAGGATTAAAAATATTTGTGAGACTCCACAAAAAGTGAATAAATTTTAGATGGGGAGTGAAAATTGCGGGCATTTTTGTTCAAATTTTTTTGACTAAAAACAACTGTTTCAGCCTCACGACAGGAAGCCATATTTTGTATTTTTAAGTAACTGAAACATTATCCTTTTAATGTTAATAAATAAAATATGAATAGAATGGTCCGCAACTTTCATTCATCGTCTGAAGATTTAAAAAATTACATTGTTGACTTAAACTTGTGTTTGTATCACAAGATTAGTTAAAGAACATTTCTTACAATTGATCGCTAGCTCCCGTTGCAGCTCCTTGAGTTCCTTTCATAGCAGCATCCCGATTTCTCCTATCCCTTTTCTTCCTAAATCCACTACGTTCGTGCCTTGGCAACCACCTTTCTGGATCTGGCTGAGCGTTTGGATCATAATTTTTAGGTAGTTTTCCTTTACGCTTACGCTTCTTGCGTTTCTTATCCAACACTTCGGGTTTGCTGTAAGGAAAAAAAGGATAATAAAAGTTATTTATTTATCTAAAAGAACAAGTAATTAAAATAAAATTTGTATATTTCATACCCTGGTGAAGGTTCGATTTTTCTTTTTACAACTTTCATACCAATAACCCAATTACTGCTTTCCAGAGCATCAACGTCAGTTGATTCTGCCAAATCATGCAATGATGGCAGCCTCTTAGATAAGCTTTGTGCTTTAGCTGGATCAAATTGTGCATATGCAACAATTAATTGAGCCAGCGTTTTTGTGTCGGTAGGCGAAGCAGCCAAAAGCTCTTCAAGACTAGCAGCAGCTACAGTGACTTCCCCACCTCGTAAATGAAAATCTGCCGCTTGACGCCATAATTTTCCGAGATTACCTGTACTCTCCTAATTTTAAAATTAAATTTTTCGTTTTTCATTCGTTTTATTATTTTCTATAAACTATTCTTTATATCTTATATTCGTATAATAATTTAAACCAAGAGTATAAAATACTTTTATATGAAAATACCTTATTTTTCTTGAAATAATTAACGGCATTTTTAAGTACAGCTGATGCTTTATCTCTATCTCCATTAGCCATATGAAGAGTTACAAGAGCACTAACAATTCCTGGTAACGATTTTTCTTTCTCTGTTAAACCTTCTAAAATTTTAATCGCTTCTGCTTTTTCTTCATTGCTTAGAAGTAATTGTACACAAGCTAACTTTATTGGCAAATAATTTTCACCCTTAGCATATTTATCAAGCAGTTTTACTGCTTCTTTTGCTTTGTTTTCTCGTGCTAATTGAACTGCTTGAACAGTAACTGCCTCAACAGTCATGTCAGGATAATCTTTCATAAACTTGTTACATAAAGACTGGCACTGTTCTCCCTAAAATTAAAAATTAATAAAGTTTTATTTAAATAAGAAAAATTTTTCCCTTTTTTTCTTTTGAATTAAAACATATTTATAAAAAATTAAATAAGATAATAAAGTTTCGAATACTGTACCTGGTTAGTGTAAAGTGCCAGTAAACATTGATTATATGCAATACTTTTACGTTGTCTGGAAGTTAATTTATGTTCTAGCCCTTCTTGAGTGGCACTCTTCATTCTCTTTTTACTGTCAAATACATTTTGATCTTTATTTAATGTTGCAACATTATTACTTGCAACAGCAACTAGAGCAATATCATCAGGTCTTTTTTTAAGCGCTGCAGTGTACAAAACCTGGGCTTCTTTTTCTCGACCTTGAAGTTGTAAGCAATAACCAAGTTGAACTCTTATAATTCCAAGCTCATCTTCTATTTCTTCTTCTGTCATTCCATCTTCTTCGAGTGAATCACGACACATTTTTTCTGCTGTTCGTAACTTCTTTTCGGCTTTAACCAAATTAGACTTATCATCATTACTACTTGTTGCAATTAATTGACATGCAGCATTATAGGTTAATTCATAAGTGTGTTCTCTTAAAGAAGGCACCTCTATTTTCTAAAAATTGACAATTTTCCTTTTAATTATTGATAAAAAAAGATTTTAATTGACAATTTATTAAATTAAAATTTTCATGTGCAAGAACATAATACTTACAGAACCTTCCAATGCTAAATGAACGAGAACAGCAGCAAGATTTGTTTCCCTTTCATCTTCATAGTCATCACTTGAGTTTTTGATAATATCTCGATAAACAGCGAAACAGTCTTCATATTTTTCTAAACGATAAAGTATTTGAGCTTTGAGCTCTTTTACCTTCAAAGAAGGATTTTGAATATTTTCAATAATTTTCAAAGCATCTGGAACTTGATTCAGACGATATAAACAGTATGCTTTTTCAAACTCCAATTTCCTGTGGTTTTTAAATTCACTATGATTACCAAACATACGGCGATTAAAGTGATTAAAACTTTAAGGAAATTAATACTTACGGAAGTAATTTTGGAAATTTATTGATGATTTGTAAGGCATCATTGAACTTAGATAACTGTATGAAACTAACGACTTTACAGTGAAGTGCAGCTTCATCATCTTGTGATAATCCAAGTACTAAAATACAAAGCTTATTAATGTATTTTTTAAAAGTAAGGACAATAAACATCTGGAAAGAAAATGTTTTAACGACAAACTTCACTGTTACTTACTTCTGTTAGCAGTTTTCAATGCCCTTTCATATTCTCCATTTTGGCCTTGCTTATAAAGTTCAGCAAAAAGACTATAAAGATTGTTTTCTTTCGAATCTTTTGAAGCCATTGTATTAGTTGTCTTTATTATTCACATTCAGTTCCACTGCCGGCCATCTTCTGAAAAAGCAGGTACATATATATGTATATACAGATACCAAGTGAAAGTGGGCTAGGTAGATATGCTATACTTTATACTTTGCTCCAAAATGACACGTGTTTTATTAAGAATCAGGCATGGCATTAGGTTGTCTTTTTTATTATAGGGATATGTCGGCAAGGACGATAACTACGTTAACCGCACATTGGAATCAGGTACAGTATATGCTATTAAATATAATACTAAATCAGTTATTGGCGGGAGCTTTTAAAAATGGTAATCTGCTTTTCTAAATTGTTTAATAAAATTAATATACATGTACTGGAGGCAAATTTTTCGATAGGTATAATATTGGGTATTTGTTTCCTTAAATTCACTGAATTTTGTATTATATGCTATGTCCTGGATATACTTACGCATTATAAATTGGAAAATTCCTTTCTTACTTGACGTAATATATTTTTTTAACTTCTTTTTTAGATTTATTTTTATACAAAAATGTACTATGAAAATTTTCACATATTAGGCCATAGATTAGAGTTAACGACTTTAACTTGATATGACACGAACAAATTTAGTCAAAATGCAGAGAACTGTTTAATATTATTTTTAAAAAGATCAACAAGCGGCATTGTATAAATATTTAAATATTCAGATATAATAGATAATAAATAATAAATATTATTAAATATTATTGGATTAGCGAATAATAAATAATATAATAAGATTTTAACAATAATAATAAATTCTAAACACTATGAAAAAAAAATAAGAATATTACAGTAATACTCAAGATACGATGTTTAAATTTATTCGTTAAATTATGTATATCAAATAGACCCATGTTTCAAGAAGAGGTAACGTTTGAATCAAATGACTTTGGCGCCGTTCCGTTGCTTATTGAGTAATAAAGCCCTCAGCACATTGTACGAGTTCGACCTGCTTCCCATCGCTTGGCCGGCCATTTAAAATACATACGCCTTCTGTTTCCCATCGGTCACATAAGTCCGCTCCGTTTCTTAAGCTAAGCTGTTACGATTTAAAGCTTTACTCACGCAGATACCATGATAGCGATAACCAGAATACTTAAACGAAAATAAGATATTACATAAATTTTCATATATAATATAATAAAAAAATAGTTATTTATGCATCTAGGGAATAAATGCCTACTTACTCCTTGGTGCATACAATATTTTTCTCCCTAACCATTTAAAAAAGTTCAGGTAATTGGACAACAGCCTTCATTGTTAAAAAAACATATTCTAAAATGCGCAAACGAAGAGCGTAAATCAACTAACGCGCGCAATTACTTGCAATTACGTGCAATTAGGTTGCAGACTGTTGGCTAATTGCGCGCAGGGAATAATGGGAATAAAATCAGTCTAGCGGGAATAAAATCTGTCTAGCGGGAATAAAAAAGTTACTAGGGGAATACAAAAGTAAGTAGGGGAATAAAACGAAACTAGGGGGAATAAAATTTTTGCGGGAATAAAATCAACTTTTACTACCTCTGGAGAGGTCCATAAACTGAACTTATTAGGTACGTGGCTAGGGTGAAAAATTATATACACATATATAGTGTAAGTATATTATTTCAAAAATGACGTTTGGGCCCCTACGTCATTTTTTATATCGTACGTGTAAGATTATTATTTCAAATAGAAATAGTATTTAAATGTCTTTTATTTCGTTTTCTTAAGTTTCTTATTTCTCAAACGATATCAAATATAAATTTAAATATAACATAACGGAGGTTGCCGTGCCTTAAAATGATCACTTAAGGTAGCTCCGGCGCGAGGAGCCGTATTCTGTGGGTTCCTTATGAGGGGCACTTTTATTTTTATAAAAATGTATTATTTCGTAATAAAAAATTGACATATAATATATTCTTTTATATTCTGAATGATGCCAATACTTTCTAAATCTAAAAATAAAAAGATAAAAATTAAG
>JAPYZA010005136.1:0-12557 GCA_030522685.1 Eupelmus azureus
TTTTATAAATTTTAAATAATTTTATGAAGATGAATCTGACATGTTAGATATTAGACAGAAAATATCATTTCTACATTAGTAGATCCTATATTAATAGATGCTACTGAAAGAATGTTATAGAAGATTAAGAAGCGCCACCTAGTGTCTATATATGAACTAATTCTGTCGAACGTCTAACTTAAAAAATGTAAGAAAATGTAAGAAAGTGTGAGAAATGCATGGTACAGCATTATTACAGTATCATACATCCGAAATATAAAAAATTCTTACATTTTCTTACATTTGTTTACATTTTCTTGCAGTTTCACACATTTTCTTACATTTGTTATTTCCACTAGGGACATATGTAAATTGCCACCAAAGCCAACGGAGAGGGTGGTAAACATTCTATTGGGGTCGTCATTTTACCTCCTGAGTAGCATATGCTGTTTTTTGCAACTAGGGTTTTACTTTTAGTGCCACATTCGATTTCCGGCGCCGGGAAAAAACGTGGTACTTTTACCCAAAGTGTTGCAAAAAAATTTATCTCAACAGACATAATATGAAATAAACTACATTCGTGTACTTAATATACGCATAATCGATCGAGCTTTGAGCGTCGTCAAATTCAATTAACTGACTCTATTCTCACAAGTATCTACATATTCTGCATACTCCACTTTAAAATCGCGAATTTTTTTAGCCAAGAACACAAGAACAGCGACAGCTCAATAATTACAAGCAATAATACGCGGGCTGCTTTACGATCACTGACGCGTCACGTGACGGCGAAGGTGAACGGCGCCGGGCCGGGTCAAATTCTATAGGACACTTGGCGCGCTCCAATCCGCGGCGCGCGCCTGGCGTGCAGCTATGTGTATCGTGGCCTTTCCTTTTTCTCTCGCTCGCTCGTGTTGCGCGTGCTCGTCTACCTAAAAATCCTCATCCGCAAGAGCCCGTAAGCGTGCGAAAAAGACTGCGCGCCGCGCCGGAGGCGGTCCTACAACGCGGTCTATGTGACTGTGTGCAGTGCCCCTGTGTGTATAAAAAACCTACACTCCAAGTCTCCGAAAGCAGCAGCAGATACTTTACGAGAAGAATCAGCAGCAGCGGCGCGGATCGAGCCCGCACTCCGAGAGACCCTGAGAGAGCCATCATCGCGCAGCGGCCACGATGGACCCGCGGAAATTAACCGAGCTACTCCGGGCCACGACCGACCCGGCCCAGCAGAAACAGGCCGAGGAGCAGCTCAACGAGGTGAGCACCCCCAGGCAGCCCCAGACCAGCTCGCGCCAATCTGGCCGAACCTAACCGCTTCATAGGCAGCCCCGCGAAAAACGTGCACACATGCAGCACGCGCGAGATCTGGAAGATGCGAGGGCCTCGCCGTGTTCTCTTTCTCTCTTCCCGCGTTCTTGACCTTTTCGAGCCCGCGCGCGCGCGCGCGCCGCTGCGATAAGTAGCGTGCTTGGCTCGCGCGGCGTGTGCAGTCGTCCACGTTTTTTCCCGCAAATTTTGCACGCGCGCCGAAGCGACTTTGCGGAGCGGACTGCTCCAAGGGCGTTTTTCATGATGGATGATATGTTTTGCTTCTTTGCAGGTCCACAAGATCATCGGCTTCGCTCCGGGACTGCTGCAGGTGGTGATGACCAACGACGTCGACATGCCCGTGAGGCAAGCTGGTGAGTTGTCGGGTACGGAGAGCTGCTTGTGTCTGATTGTTATTTTAACTTTGGACCTGTCTTTCAGGTGCTATTTACCTGAAGAATTTCATCACTTCGAACTGGGCTGATCGAGAGGCTGAGAGCGGAGCAGTGCCATTCAGCATCCACGAGCAGGACAGAGCCATGATTCGCGATGCCATTGTCGATGCAACTGTGCATGCCCCTGAGCTCATTAGGTATAATTTACTTAGTTACAAGAAAAGAGCTCTTTTCTGGATTTGTCGTTTCTAGACTTTTGTTTTTTATTTAGAGTGCAGTTGGCAGTCTGCATAAGTAATATTGTCAAACACGACTTCCCTGGGAGATGGACACAGATAGTAGACAAAATAACGATATACCTTCAAAATCCAGATGCTTCCTGTTGGCCTGGTGTTCTACTAGCCTTACACCAATTTGTGAAAAACTTCGAGTCAGTTTTAAATATTTTTTTTATAAATTTTGTCAAAATATATGATTTTAATAGTATTGTATTTGCAAATTAGGTATAAGAAGGCAGAGGAAAGGGGACCGCTTAATGAAGCTATGAATCTTCTATTACCCATGATATACCAATTGATATTAAGACTATTACCTGATCCATCCGAACAGTCTGTCCTTCTTCAAAAACAAATACTCAAAATATTCTTTGCTCTAACACAATATACGCTTCCTCTTGATCTCATTTCTAAGGAAGTTTTTACTCAATGGATGGATGTTGTGCGACAAGTAGCTGATAGACCTGTACCACCAGAAACAAATAATCCTGATTTGGATGATGATGAACGAGCAGAACTACCGTGGTGGAAGTGCAAAAAGTGGGCTCTTCATATACTTCAAAGAATGTTTGAAAGGTAAAATTTTAATTATGAAATGTTTAAAGATCATTTTGTTTTTAAATTTTTAAAACAAAATACATCAAAAAAATTTTATTTTAGGTACGGAAGTCCAGGATCAGTAAACAAAGATTACAAGGACTTTTCAGAATGGTACTTACAAACATTTAGTGCAGGTATACTTGAGGTATTACTTAAAATTTTAGATCAATATAGAAGAAAAATTTACGTTTCGCCTCGAGTTTTACAACAATCTATTAATTATGTAGATCAAGGGTAATTACATTTTTCCATTTTTTACAATTTATTCATATCTTGATATTTTTACTTATATATTTACTGTTTATAGAGTGAGCCATGCATTTTCGTGGAAATTTTTAAAACCTCATATGTATGAAATTATTCGGGATGTGTTGTTTCCTATTATGTCTTATTCAGCAGCTGATGAAGAACTATGGAATACAGACCCCTATGAATACATACGAGTAAAATTTGGTAATTTTTTATTTCTATTATAATACTACGATTTTTAAATATTTGGTTTGAAATTAATAAAAATATAATTTATCATTTTTGTTATAGATATTTTTGAAGATTTTGTATCACCAGTAACTGCTGCGCAAACTTTATTACATTCTGCTTGTAAAAAGCGAAAAGGCATGTTGCAAAAAACTATGCAATTTTGTGTTGAAGTTTTAACAAGTGCTAACACAGATGCAAGGCAGAAAGATGGCGCTTTGCATATGGTATAATTACTTTAAAATATATATAGTTATTTAATTTATTTAAAAAAAATTAATTTTTTTCATTCCAACAGGTTGGAACATTAGCTGATGTTTTATTAAAAAGAAATATTTATAAGGAACAAATGGATAAAATGCTCATGCAATATGTATTTCCGGAATTCAACAGTCCACATGGTCATATGAGGACAAGGGTACAGAATATTTTTTATTTAAAATTTGTGATTGCAATTAAAAAATTATTCACTATTATTTATTTAATATTTTTAGGCTTGTTGGGTGCTACACTATTTTGCTGGAATTAAATTTAAGCAAGAAAATATTTTAATAGAAGCAGTTAGACTTACTACAAATGCTCTTTTGAATGACCGCGATCTTCCTGTCAAAGTTGAAGCAGCAATAGCATTACAAACTTTGCTTCAAGCTCAAGAAAGGGCACAAAAATGTGTTGAGCCTTGGATAAAGCAAATCACACTAGAACTTCTGAACATTATAAGACTCACTGAAAACGATGATTTAACAGCTGTTATGCAGAAAATTGTTTGCACTTACCCTGAACAACTTATGCCAATCGCAGTTGAAATGTGTGAACATTTGGCAACAACATTTAGTCGTGTTTTAGAAACTGATGAAGGTAGTGACGAAAAGGCTATAACAGCAATGGGATTGTTGAATACTATTGAAACATTACTATCAGTAATGGATGATCAACCTCTAATAATGAGCCAACTTCAGCCAACAGTTTTACAAGTTATTGCTCACATCTTCAGCCATAGTGTGATGGGTAATTTAATTTTAAAATTCATTTTTAAGAGCTAATATTTTGTAAAAGATATAATTGTTTTATATATTTATTTTTTTAGAATTCTATGAGGAAGCCTTATCCTTGGTTTACGATTTGACAGTAAAATCGATATCAGAAGACATGTGGAAAGTATTAGAATTAATGTATGAACTTTTCCAAAAAGATGGCTTTGATTATTTTACAGATATGATGCCAGCTCTTCACAATTACATTACAGTAGATACACCTGCGTTCCTTTCAAATGAAAATCATATTTTAGCTATGTATAACATGTGTAAGGCTGTGTTGGTTGGTGACGCTGGAGAAGATCCCGAGTGTCATGCTGCAAAACTTCTTGAAGTCATGATCCTTCAATGCAAAGGTCATATTGATAATTGCATACCTCCACTTATACAACTCGTTTTAGAACGATTGATGCGTGAGGTGAAAACTTCAGAACTAAGGACAATGTGTCTGCAAGTCGTTATTGCAGCTTTATACTATAATCCAACTTTGTGCCTTGAAACTATGCACAGACTGCAAGGTACTATGGGACAGTCAACAGAACCAATTGCATCACATTTTATTAAACAGTGGATTCACGATACCGATTGTTTCCTTGGGTACATGCATATTTTTATTATATCCAAGTTATTCTTCTAATTGTGTACCTTTATTTAATTTATTATTTAAATTTCGTTTTATTTTTCTAGGTTACATGATAGAAAACTTTGTGTTCTTGGTTTATGTACAATAATAAGTATGGGCCCATCTAGACCAACAGCAGTGAATGAATGTGCACAACAAATCATTCCATCATTAATTCTTCTTTTTGATGGTCTTAAGAGAGCATACGCTGCAAAAGTAGCAGAGAATGAGGATGATGATAATGCAGATGATGACAGTGATCTAGAAGAAGGTATTTATATAATTATGGTTCTACTATTATTTATTCTTATTCAAGTTTAAAGAAAATAATAAAAAAAATATTTTATAGAAGTATTATCTTCGGATGAGGATGAAATTGATGACGCTAGTCAGGATTATCTGGAGAGGCTGGAAGAAAAAGTAAATAAAGCTCAGAGTCATCATATGTTTGGTATCACAAGCCAAATACAAACTGGTCACAGTGATCACAGATCAGATGACGATGACGAAGATGATTCAGAATTTGAGCCGAATGAAGAAACTGCACTTGAAAGTTATGTTACACCGCTTGATTCAGAGGATACGAATCAAGATGAATACATCATTTTTAAAGAAGTTATGCAAAGTAAGTTGTTTTATTTATTTTTTTTTAATTTGATGCATCACGATACACCGCGTCAAAAACTATACTTAGTTGAAACCCTTGTAGTTTCTACAAGTAAGAATAGAAATTCTTACGTTTAGCACAAAAATTATTAAACATTTAGCCAATCTTTCTTCTTTCAGTGATACAATTTGTAAAGTTGATCTTGTAACATAGCAAATTTCTGAAATTGTTATTTTATTCTGAAAGTTTTATTAAAAACTGACTGAGACACTAACGTAAATACCACAAGGTGTTAAAATCGTAATATTTAATAATTTATTTCCCTTTAGTTAAACAGCGATTTCCATTTTTTTTTTCAAGTTATGAAATATTTTTTTTTTTGCTAGCAAAGCTCAAATTTATAAGTAACTCTGATTTTAATTTTTAAGACACATTTTGAAAAAAAACTTTAATTTTTTATATTTTTATATTTCTTATAGATAGAACATATATTATTCAAAATTTTATCTTAAAACATAATTTTAATTTAGAATATTTATATCTTTTATTGATTTATTTTATATTTTAACAGATATTGAAAGGACAGATACTCCATGGTATGGTGCTTTAACAAGTCATTTAACACAAGAACAACACACTTCTTTAACAGAAATCATATTATTAGCTGATCAACGAAAAGCAGCTTTAGAGAGCAAACGAATTGAACAGAGTGGAGGTTCGTTTTATCTAATAATTCTAATGCTTTTCCTTAAAATTATTTTTACTACTTTGTTATTTAATAATGTTAATAAACAATTTTTGTTACAGGTTATAATTTTACTTCACATACTGTGCCCACTTCGTTTAATTTTGGTGGAACGCCTTTAGGTCGATAAGAAATATACGCGTTTTAATTTTAATGTAAGTAAACAAATTGTATGGTAAGCGAATCGAACACTCGTAGCACGCGATTGCAATATGACCACCTTCAAGACAATTATGCATTTCCTACTAACTATTTTTGTGTAAATTAAATGTACATTAGTAAGGCAATTGGAGGGACTTGTATACATACTAGAAAATCGTGTCCAAGTTTTAATCTAAATACGAGGCTCTTGCACTGTCGATCGGTCATGTCGACCCGTACCAAATAAACTCGCTGTCGCTCAGTGATGCTATGTACCGGTTACATAAAGTAATAGCAAATGTTTGGACTTTTAAGCCATAACAGTAAAATAGTGAAAGGCAACGTGCGATGATTTTTGGCCAAGCTGAATTTTCTATGAACATTGCTCCACATTATAAATGAAATTTCAAAAACTAGACAACGAAGATCATCTTCGAAATCATGGAGCTTTTACTAAGCGAAAGTGTTCTAGTGACGTTTCTACTACAACTTCGAAAGAGAAAGTATAAATAAAAAAACTCTTTCAACTTTCTCTATATTTGTTAAAAAAGAAAAAATAAGGAATATGTTAAATTGTTGATGTAAAATATATCTAAACTTAATTTTTAATAAGCAACCAAAAATATTTTTTTCACATATACAAAGCCTGCTCCAAGAACAAGTGTGATTTGCGTGAAATATTTCTTCAGTCTGCGATAGTCATAATCAACAGTCAGAACACGTGTCCTTGATAGAATCGCGGCTTAGTTATTATATCGCAAATAATTAATATAGTTACTGCAGAGAGCCTGCATAATAAAATGTCCTCCCATAATCACCGGTCAATTTTATAAGTTTTAAATATTGCTTTCCATACATAATCTTCCAATGAGAGATGGAGCTTGCGTTACTGAAGTAGATTTATTTTTATTATGAAAGCGTTTTAATGGCAGAATTAGTTGCGCTGCTCCCTCTCTTGGTGGTAAATTTAAAATTTGAAAATATAATTAAGGTAACTAATGTGAATAATGAAGTGAAGTAATAATTTCGTATGAAACAGCCCGAAACGATGATGGCGTACAAAGAAGGGGTGTTCTGTGCTGTGATTAATGAAAAATGGACAATTTTCGTACAAGTGTTTTTTTTTAAAACAAAATGCGAATGCTCGAGATTTTAAGTAGATTTTGGTTTATTAAAACCGCTATGAGTGTTAAATCGTTCTCATTGTGTTGTTTCTGCTTTTAATAAGATACTATGAAGCAAATTCAAGCACCGGTTGAAAAACTTTAGTCATCAATGAATCTTTTAACAGTATGGAAAAAATAAGAAAACGTTAAAAGTGCCTTGAAATCACCTTAAGTTGGGACCTAAAAAAGGAATACAGAGAATACTGTTGTAGGTCAGACTGAGGCCAGGACACTTCTCTAGTTTGTAAGTTCCATAAATATCGTACTGTACTAGTGAGGACAAAGCGGAATCGTTTATTTGCTCTTTCTATGTGAAGAATAAGCTGGCTTAGATGCTAGCCCTTATTTGTAATGAACGTCGTTTTTGTAACGATATTTAAATTATGCGAAGTTGTATGCTTGAGTTTCTCAACGTTGTACGAGAGATACGAGTTGGAGGAAAGACAAACGGCCATACTGGTGCTTTAATATCGACAGAAGTTCGTAAAAAACTTTATTATTATTATTATTATTATTATTATTATTATTATTATTATTATTATATTAAACTGGAAATGCAGTCTATTTTTGTTTTTATTCTCTTTTCTCTTACCAAGCCACATGTCTCCTTCCTCGTATATGCAACTTGCATGAGTGAGTAAGTAAAGCTACAGTTGCTTGCAAACAGACTTTTTTATTATCGATAGGTTAGATTAAATAATTTTACATTATCGACGATTACGATTGTTTTTAGTTTTGAATCTCTTGCACCAAGGCAGTAAAAATATGTGAGATAAATATAAAAAATGAGAGAGGTAGAGAGAAAAAGTCTGTAAGTAGTGAACAAGTGACACCTTACACTTAAAGTACATGTAGCATTTTTTTTTTTTCATTATTATTCTAGTGCCTTCAACGTGGTCCTTGTTGATCAAATTCTACAGAACTTCAACTGCCTTAGTACAAGAGCAAATTTATTTTTTTTACTCCCATTGTTGGCTGTTCAGCAATAAATGCAACTTGTGCAAACTTTTGCTTAGATAATAGTATGTTTTAATTTGTACTTTTTTCAGTGAAGGATTTGCATAGATGATCATCATAGATGGATTTGATTAAGATTTACTATGCGAATCCTTCATTGAGCTACTAAAAAAAGAGAGTAACATAACTCTCTTTAATTTCACGCATCCAGCCCTGTCAATCCCTCCTTACATGGGCTCGGCCCTTTATTGGTATTTTAATATAGAACTATGTATACTTCGAAGGTTTCAGTAGATTTATTATTAGCCGAAAGCATAAAATACTTGATGAATTAAATGTTTGGAGGCTTGGCAAGACGTGAAGAACGTAAGTATGTATAAGGTGGACACACAGGCGACAGCGAATACACTGCGCCGCCCTGCATTTCTCCAATATTTTAATATCTTCCCTCTGATCGTGAGTCTTTGTGGAGGCGCGCATACAGTTGGCAAAGAGGGAACAGTATATCACTTAAGACACCGTTGAAAGTAATATTGTCCTACGTAACCTCCTCGCATTGCTTTAGCTACGTTTTGCTCAAATACCCTTCGATTATTTTGTAGCACTTCTGCTGCATCTTTGTTCAAAGGATCTTCTGGATTTGGTTCCTGAAAAAGGAGAAAGTTCATTAATTTTTTAAAGTAAGTAAAAGAAACTGCATATTATATACTTTATTTTAATAATTTCACATTAATGTGGATAAAATCAAAACTGTTTTTTTTTTGTTGATTTGCATTTTCAATACTAAAATTAATTTTCTTTATGTTAAATTATTTTTAAAATTAAAGCTAAAAAAATTTGAATAGATAACATATTATTTGATTAATTTTCAACTTCCCTATATTATGTGGTTATAAATTAGTTTATAAATATGTCACCTGATGGATAAATCTACATTATTATAATTTTGTTATTGTTTACTATGTAAAATGATATCAACCCATATATTTTCTAAATAAATAAATAAACATACATCTAATACATAATATTTTAGTGGAGAAATACTAAATATAATAATGAAATATTGAAATTAATTTTAATAATTTAACTATAAAGTTAATGATCAATAAATTTTGTAAGTTTTATCCTTCTTTGGATTAAAAAAATAGATTAGTTAATAATCTTAATCATGTACTAAAAAAATCAATACAAAAGTTTACTTTAACTTTTTAAAATAGTTATTGAATACTATTTAAAAACTGTGTAAACAAATCATGATGAAAATATTTTAAGTAATCTAAATAGCTTGATATTCCTTATAAAAAATGATTTACAATCTGTTCTATATTTAACGTATGATTTATCATCATTCTTTCCTGTTTGATATGTACAACGTAATTGAAGCATATTTAATCAAGTTGAATATGTAGAAGTTGCTGTGTTAAATATAATCAGTTACTCATATTATTTGTAATGCAATTTATTTTTTTTAAACAAGACTACTATTTCATCATCTCAAAAGAAAAGGTAACCTTAAAATAATTAAATTCGTATAATAAAAAGTTTAATTTTATAACAACTGTATTCTAGAGCAAAGACAGGAACAGTGTTTTTAAAGTAAGATTTGTCATACTTAAAAATTATTTGTACATTAAAAAGCTAAAAAAGCTCACCAGGAAAAGGTACTGCAGTCCATAAACGATCGAGTTTATGGTGAGTACAGGCTTCCAGTCCTCTCTCAGAATATTCAAGCAAACATTTCCCTCCAAATCAATGTTTGGATGGTAGACTTGAGTTTCGCACTTAACCTTAGGAGGTTCATGAGGATAATTTGGCCCAACTTTAAAGCTGAAGACGAATCTTCCACCTTTGTAAAATCCCTGCAAATATACGCAATAAGGTAATAATTGCTGGCGAAAAATATACGATATACAGATAAAACTAACCTCATCGGGGCAGATGATAAGTTTGAATGTCAGCAAATCATCGGGGTCTGGGAACTCGGTACCACAAGTTTTTGGTAAATTAAGTTCGGTTATATCTGTAAAAAGAAAATGCAAAGATATCCTCCTTGAGTACAGTTGAAAAAAAAAAGTTGTAAACAAGGAAGTAAGAAGAACGCGATTAAGATTGCAGCAACAAAGAGACGTCCTCGAGCGAGCAGTAAAAGGTAGTGGGCTGAACGTGCCCGAGGCCGTCGAGGGCTAAACGAGTCCACTTACCTTTC
This sequence comes from Eupelmus azureus, assembly GCA_030522685.1. Taxonomy (NCBI): domain Eukaryota; kingdom Metazoa; phylum Arthropoda; class Insecta; order Hymenoptera; family Eupelmidae; genus Eupelmus; species Eupelmus azureus. Next base: position 10,513 of record JAPYZA010005136.1, read on the forward strand.
TGAATCCTCAGCTGTGCCGCGGACGCCTTCTTCTGACTGCCAGTCTTGGGTGATTCACCATCTTTTTTGGCGTTCTTGAGCGAGAATAATTTGATCATGTTAAGCCTTGAGGGGACTGGGCCGACTCTACGAAGGCATATAAGTACTTAATTGGCGCGAGTAACGGCAAATTAACGCGCGCACTTGCCACTGGGCCCTCTCTGCAGGAAGCGCGCACTGTGTGCGTGGTGTGGCGACTGTCCCGTCTCTCGCGCGATTTCGGATATCTACGTCCCGTCGGCCCGTCCGCAGTCTCCCAAGGATTTTTTACAATATATATATATATACAGGCACAGGCACACACAGAGAGACAGCACGCACACGCGACGACGAGCCTCGGCACTTTTTGACACACCACCACCTTAACGTCGTCGAGGGGGAGACACGCGAGAGACGACGGATAGGCAGCTTTGAGGAGGGATATAGCTTCGACTGCGAGAGTGGCGACTTGCCCGAGTGCGTGCGAAAGAGACGGTGGAGGAGAGAGAGAAGGAATATAAGGAAGAGAGGAGGGAGAGAGAGAGAGAGAGAGAGATCAGCAGTCAGTCGACGTCGTCGTATGATGGTTGCAGTGCGCGCGCGACACGGTAGATTTCGAAGTATACGTAGATTTTGTTGCGTGCGCTCGGTGCTGGTCTTTCCCGTTGCCGGCAAACTGCTGGCGACATCTGCCTACTGTTACTGAATTAATTTTTTTATGAATCACTTTAAAAAAGTTGTCAGAATTTTTACTTTGCGTACTTACATGAGAAGTTGAGACACTTGAGATTGAGAGGCTTTCTGATGATCCATTTTTATTTTATTTTTATTTTGTATTACTATTTACCAATTAGTAGATTAATGGTTCATCATGTGATAAAACAACTTAGCGTGGAAGGAAATCAAAACGATCATTTTGGGCTTGCGCACTTATGTGTACATTTTTTAAATTTTTGATAAACTTAAACATTATTTTAGCCTAGTATAACTTACCATCATCAGGAGAGTCACACGTTCGGGTCTCAGATCTTTAATGAAACTTTGGGACATGTTTTTAGGTACCAAAAAATGAACGAAACCGCAATCATACGGTCTAACACTTCGGAAAACTCAAGTTACAGACGTTAGTAGTCTTATTTGAAGAAAAATGTACAAAAGGAGCTTTTTCTTGAAATGTATGACAAATTTAGTGTAAAAATGTTTTAAATCAATTTTCAATAACTATAATCAAAGTAGAAAAATTAAGTTTCAATTAGCGGTTTTCAGAATTAGTAATTATAGAACCAAAGTTATACTTGTTTAAAGTTGAATAACGAAAACGCACTTTTAAACTATAAAATTCTATAGGTCCTTTTTTCAGAAAAATTCAACTGACTTTGATAAAAAATTCGTGTTAGAATGTCGATAATGTCGATAAGATCGGATTTTGATATTAATATCTTTTTGTTTATAAATTTTTTAACAAAGTCATTGGAACTTTTCTAATAAAAGGACTCTGTCAGCTTTTTGTAAAATATATAATCTTTAGATTAAAATTTTTTCCAACTGATTTTGTTAATGTTTGAGACATAATTTTTGAGTTCCTGTATCATATTTCGTAGAGATTTCTACTTGATTCTTTCACATCTCCTTAAATAAAAATTTCGAAATATGATTAAAAAATGTTTGACGGAACAATTCTTGAAAGGCTTCTGCAAGGTTTTTGGCAATGCTTTAGAAAGTTTTTAAAAAATATTGCAAGAGAGAGGTCATAGATACATTTTAAAAACATTTAGAATATTATTACAAGATACAGTACGCAGTAATATTTTAAAGATTTTCCTTCAAAAAGTATCGAGATGTATAATAGATATGTTTTTTTAAAATATTTCACTATTCGATCCAAAAAATATTATCAATTGCTTCCAAAACCGCTGCCAATTCATTGACACGTAGCTTCCTCAAGATTAATTTATTGTTCCTATATGTATATTGTATGTTTTAAATATTAAATATATAATTTAAATATTGATTATGTTTGATCATAT
>JAPYZA010005137.1:0-21230 GCA_030522685.1 Eupelmus azureus
GTTGATGAGGGCGTATATAAAGGGAAGCTTGACAGTCGAAAGGCAGAGGAAAGCGCGAAAAATCTACCGGGGATGTTTTTTTTTTGCAGACGCCGCGTGAAACGGATTTCGAGCGGTTGCTCTTTTTTTTTAATATACGGAAACGCGACGGCTGCTTGAATGGAGCTGTGTAGTTGTTTGGTTTTTTTTTAGCAAAAGTTCGTAGACAATGGAAAGTTTTTGAATACGAAATTTCGTTTTTTTTTTGTTTATTTTGTATTGTTGCGCGCATTTATTTCTGACAGCTGCGCCGCGGGAGAATTGAATGAGTTTCGAAATTTTCGATTGTTCCCGAGATGCAGACTGCATTTTTCAAGGCATCGATGAATGCTGATTTCTCATTGAAATTCTTTTTCCATCAAAGAATTTTCTTAAATAAATAAATCAGCAATTTATTCTCGGTAAATTTAAGTTTCAGCGTTTCGAATCGCTTTAAGTACTAATTTTAAATATCATCAACGAAAAACATCGTCCACTAATGAACGCAGTAATGACATACGATCCGAGCCTTAGAACAAACGATTTCCCGCGAAAAACGCTCACTCAAGCTCAAATTGTACCCATACCCGAGAGTCGTGACACTCCCCAGGCATTGTCCTACCCACAAAAAAGGCACGCTGAAAAAAAAAATCGTTTCTGACCCAAGCGACTCTCTAAAGAACAAAATACCGGGAACTCATCGAGCCGCGCGCGTACCACCTTGACCCTGAAACCCATCGTCTCGTCCTTCCCTCTCCTGGCCGGAATTCGCCGTGTATAATCCCAGAGTCCCGTTACGCAATGTCCCTTTTCGCGAACAGTTGTGCAAAGAGTCCCTCAATTAACGGTGCGCCGTCTTTCTTCTTCTTTTTTTTCTGCTGGCACGCGTGTCCGCTCTGGCCTCGCTCCTGTCCGGCCAACATCTGGCTCACCGCGCTGGACTGAGAGCAGCCAAGGAAGACGATGGACGCACGCTCTGGCTGGACACGCAGAGCCACGCCAGCAGCAATGCCAGCTCCGCCGACGAGGACTACAGCTGGCAGTGGCCCACGAGCTTCTGGTCCCAGTTCAAAGTAAGTGACTGTTTTCTTTCTACCGAAGGTGTACTTCTAATTCTTCTAGCATCTCGACAGCTGCTTAGAATGGATAGGAGGCTTTCGGTGAAAAAGAAATGATGGCTTATTATGTTTTTACGGCCGGGCAGTTTGCTTCGGTTTCGTTTATTGCGTAATTTGAAGGGCAGTTTCGGGAACTTAATTGACCGCGGCTTATAATGAATAGACATAATTTGGATCGTTTGGGAGCCGAGGTATATAATATTAATAAGAAAATAATTGCTTTCTCTGCGCAGGTATTATCGGAGAGGAATTTCCAAGAAGCGAGACCCCGTATGCTCTCGCGTCTCAACTGGCTGCAGACCATAGCGCTCGGTCTGCTGGCTGGCTTACTGTGGTTCAAACTGCCCAGGACGGAGGCGGCTCTCCACGACATTCAGGGCTGGATGTTCTTCAGCACGACGTACTGGATGCTCTTCGCACACTTCAGCGCCCTCTCGAGCTGTAAGCTGTTGACTTGAACGAGTTGACTTGAAGCTTTTTACGATTTTTCTGGGAATTCAGAGATCAGGATAATAATTATTATTTTATTTTATTTTAGTTTTTTTGCATTTGCTTGTGAATAACTGTATAATGTGCCTTATGGAACGAGTCTAATGTGTTTTAAATTGAAAGTCTTTTAAATTTGGCCGCGTTTATACTGTTACGTTCCATTTTCTTTATGCTCAGCTCAAAGTCGGCCTAATACTATAAAATTAACTGCTAATAAGAGCAATAACTAAAATTTAGAAGTCTCAGTAAAGCTATAGAAAGCAGCGCAACGGTCACAAAAGACCGAACAGCAGCTAGCTAGAAATTTCGTAAAAGGCAAAAAAGAAAGAGGCCCGAGGGATCGTCGGGCCTGGTGTTCGAGAGCGGTAAAATTTATACGTTTTTATGCTGGTAATTGCAGTTCCGCCGGAACGGGAGGTCATCAATAAGGAACGGTTGTCGGGCTCGTATCGTCTTTCGGCCTACTACCTCGCAAAGATGGTCGGAGAGCTGCCGTTGACGATCACCCTTCCTGCGGTCTACCACATAATCAGTTATCCCATGCTCGGCTTTCACAGCCTGTTCGTTTTCGTCACGTTACTGGCCTTTCTGCTTCTCAACACAATTGTGGCGCAGGTACGTTTGCGACCTTTCTTTTTTATGTCTCTTATTCTGCTTTATTCAGAATCCATTGTCGTCGATGCTGTAATTTCGAAATTATACGCTGCTCCGCTTAATATTCGGTGCTTCTAGTCTCCGGGAAAAGAAAGTCGCTTTGCTACTTTGCTATAGAGAATGCTTTGAATAATAGGCTAAAATTATAGCCAACGTATTACCACAGCTTGTTCCTGCATATTCATGTTCGGCAGAACTAGTTAAAAACGTTTTGCAAGTAAAATATAAATATACGTACTAATGGCCTCGCTAATTTCCAGAGCGTCGGTTTCTTCGTGGGCGCCTGCTGTCTGGATCTGCAGGTGAGCATCACTGCCTCGGCCCTGTACACGCTGGCGACACAGCTGCTTGGAGGCTATCTGGCCACAGCGGTCCCACCCTGGCTTGCCTGGGCCCGCTACGCCAGCATGGTACACTACGCCTATCAAAATATGCAGATCTTGGAATTCGGCGTCGGCGAACCGATCACGTACGTATTTACAGTAACGATAAATTCTCGATGCTCCGGCATGAATTTAATCGGGAACAATTTTCTTTCGCAGATGTTCGCAACCGAGCAAGTTCGCCGAGTGCAAGAACGGCACAACGATACCGGTGTCGGCGATTCTCGAGAGCCAGGGTGGCGCCAACAGCCACGGCCTGCCACTCTGGGCCAACACGGCCGTGCTACTAGCCTTCCTCGTCGTCTTCAGGGTGATGGGCTATCTCGTGCTGCGCTACTACCGCGTACCCAAGTGAACCAGCCAAGGCCGCAGCGCGTCGTTATGTCGCCGAATGACAGAGAGAAAGAACGAACGAGCGAGAGAACGGATATCGAACGTGAGTGAGCGCGCGAGAGAGAGAGTGAGCGATTTTAAAAAAATAGGGGGAGGAAGAATCACCACGACCACGTAGTATGCAATTTTATACACACAAAAATTTCACACATACACACACCGACTACTTTTTGTCCACGGATCTTTATTTTATATTTGCTACCTTTAATTGTTAATTATTATTATTATCGATTATCGCTATTATTATCATTATTATTATGACTATTATTACTATTATTATTTTACGACTCTAATATTATTATTATTATCATCATTATTATTACATAATTTTATTGTTATTAAAGAAAGCGTTTGCGAAGCAGTCGAGCGGAGCCGGCGCGCGAATTGCCCATTATACCCTTGTAGGAACGTTTGTTTTTGCGGATTTTCCGTTGATAAGAAAAAAATGAAAATGTCTTACGCACACGGTGTATCACGAACGACACGTGGGTAAGAAAGCGCATCGACGATCGCTCGACAGTCGCGCCGAACCACCGCGAATTTGTATAGCAATACAGTGTTAAGCGAGACTAAGAGACTTGGCGGAGAAGACTATATTGTAACATTTTTTTTACGAGAACGATGAAAAAAATGATTAAAAAATACAAAAAAAAAAAAAAATAATAAACACGACCGAGCGGATGATTGTAAGCGTGATGAACGAGTGTGAGGAGTACGAGTGCGCGTGTGTACTGTTGCATTTTAAATTTGAGGTGCGTCACTTTCACTGAATTTATTGTGTTTAAATAGCAGAATCTTAAAACAGTGTGTTCAGACAATTCAAAATATTAAAAGACTTTAAGCGCGAAGAAAGCTTTAGCTAACGATTCAAAATCGCCGAAGCTTCGACGCGTAATCACGGTAATTATAAAAAATGTTGAAAACGAGCAAAATGATTAAGGATACGATTCTGCGCGCAAGCGTAAATTGCGTAGCGAACGTGTTGGAGAGTGAAACGCCTCGAATCGGAAATCCGATAGTGATATAAGTGATATACGATTCTCTTTTGTAACATTCAATTTTTTTTTCCATTGCGGCAAGAAGGGTACGTGAGAGATGCGATTCGAAATCAACACTCGACGACTAACTGCTGGATCAAATCGACTGAGAATTTTTTCAATGTAACCCAAAACCCTAGGCTAGGCAAAAATTTAATAAGGGAAAAATACGACTATGCAACAAGCGTACACATGATCATTTTGTTTTCTTTTCTATTAGTAACTTTACACGTTAAATGAATCGCGACTGTTCTTGAACGTACACCCATATATATTATTACATATATATGAAAAAATATACATGCATACACAATCGTTTTGCGCGTGATAGGGCGAAAGAGAAGAAAAAGAAAAGGAGATGAAAAGACGCCAGAGAAACAGATAGAAAGAACGCTAATACTGCCATTTACACATTAGGAAAATTACGTTAAGAGGTGTACGTGTAACGATAAACGTGAGATATGTATATCAATGGATAGAGGAGGAAAATACTTCTCTGCGCAAGAGCCGAATGAGGTGCATCTACGACGAAATTCAAATATTGAATGTTTAAGCGCTGGAGGGACAAAGAATAAAATAACATATACTGCCAAAAGAATTATCGTCGTAGAAAAGCACTTTAATCGTGAATGAAGACATGTTCAGGGGTGCAAAAAAAAAGGAAAAAGAGAAGACATAGGATGCGCCCGTTTTTCTCGCGACTACACATACACACACTTTGTACATTACTAGACTATTCATTATCAAATATACCTTTATATGCGTGTTACAGGCCGTACGGAAGGCGCATGTTTTTGTCGCTCAGACATATAAAGACGACGAATGTTGACCGATTAGCAAAAAGAATAATAATTAAAAAATGATTAAAAAATAATAAAAAACGTGTACGCGGTGAACGAGGAGAAATGAAAAGCAAATTGGATAGATATTAGCAAAGACAGGATAAAGGCATGTATCGCAGGCGCGTTTGTTAACACTCCCTGGAAAGAAAATTGTATGCAATTTATTACTTGAAATTGTAAAATTGATTATGATTAAAAATTTAGTTTATTCATTGTTACTCAATAAATAAATACTCATTTTTAAGTACTTACAATTTACGTATTTATAATAAATTTAATTTCAAGTCATTTATCGTAAATAACATTAACTTATGATACATTTTTCCGTCAAATTTACAAAAATTATCAGCAAATTGCTATTTTCTAATTGCTTTAAATTAAGTTTAATCAAATCTTTATACTATTTGTATCTAGTTAGATGTAATTGTGAACTATTGCATATGATTTTTTTCCGGGTCCTTTTCTCTATCGAGTCACGGTGGAGTCAAGGGATTAATAAAGAGTCGATGTTTGTTACATAGATAGTTGTACTATTACAATTATTTAATGAGAGTTGTATCAATCGCAGTTGATTAATGCTGTATTTCAAGATGGAAAGCGAGATCGATTATATCGCCCTTATGGACGTTTGTGGCCAGACTAACTGCAAGTTTTTCTTCGAAAATATCCTTTGGCTTTGTAAAACGTTGTTTTTTTGCTTTTCCATCAATTTCTACGAACTTGTTTTTAATTTATTGGAAAAGATATTTATAAAGAGAATCTAATCTATCCTAGATCTATTCGGAGAAAGAAAATGGAAAAACAAAATTGTTACTGCCTACGTATAAGTGTTTAATCCTGCCGTTTATTGAAAAAAAATAGGAAAATTTATTATGTTACTTATCTTAGACGTAAAAAGCTTTTAGAATAAGAATTTATTCAAAGTCAAAGGATGTTTTTGAGAAAAATATTTGTAGCTTGTCTTACGTTATCTATAATTGATAGATCCACCAAGTGTTCAATGGAGTATGAAATGACCAGAAAGGAAGAGAATAACTTCAGATATGAGCGAAGCTTCTTGAGTCGTGAAGGCAAATAAAGTTAACAGAAAAAACGAAGCGAAGGGAATGGTGTATATAATACAGAGGACATCATTTGAAACGTAACGCTAACGTCTAACGTTCAAGAAAAAGCCCATCACGGAGAAAGAAAAGGAGAACCATCACGAGTAAACAAATGTTTTTAAACAAAGATTTGGCTGTGTTATGGTCGTAAATACTACTGATTTTTATCACTTTTTTTACTTAAATATTTAGAAAAAGCGACATTTAATAAGGATGGTGCGAGAGTTTTTAAACGAAAAAAAATAATAATAATATATGTTGCGTTTGAAAGCGTGTGTGAGAGAAAAACGAGAATGTGTGAATTAACAAGAACCGCAAAAGATAGGGATAGCAAAGGGAAGAGAGGGAAATGCATTTCTTTTTAACATAAAAACTCATGAAACGGTCAACGAAGGAAATAGATAAGAGATTTTCACAAATGAATAACAGAGAGCATAAAGAAAAAAATAATGATAAACAAAAGAACACCGTACACGAGAAAAATTTTAATATAAAAGAGCGATCGGCATTCGTTTGAAAGCTAGTACAATATGTGCTCCTAAAGTTTTTTTACTATGTATGGAAAATAATGGATGTCAATTTTTTTAATTCTTTACCCATAGATGAAAGAAACACGCGTGGGGCTACTTCGACGAAACTTAGTAAAACCTTTTCTAATTTCTTATACGAATAAAATAACCGATATTCATACAATATACAACTGCGTACGTTTAAAGTAAATAAGAATAAATTATGTAACAAGCAAAAAGAAAAAATATCAACTGCAGGAAAGAATAAGCGACAAAACATATATATACGTATATAAACATATAACGATTCATCCTTCACGCGACGTCTCTGACTTTGTACATCGTACTTTAAAACAAGCATTAAACGAAAAAAAAACAGAAAAATGAAAAAAAAAGTAAAAAAAAAAATATTATAGACAGATCTGGTCTCTAAGTCGTCAAGCAAAGCGTGTCAATCAGTCTGCATTGACATTGTTCATTTGTGGGCGTAAACGAAGAGGCGAAAGATTTGAAAAAAATGGACTGCCACTCGCGACAAAAAAGCGGTTTTTCTCCTATAAAAAATGTGAAATTTTGATATTTGCGTCTTGCGCGTTTGTACGTTTTTACAGACTTTTGCAGCCAAACTTTTACACTATATGAGAGAGACTTACTATTAGTAGCATTTTCAATTTCGATGGTCCATCGTGCCAGGACAAACATATGTACACCTTCATCGCATTCATCGATTATACTTCAGAATTGACCTCGCGATGAGCCTCTTACTGATGGAATACTCCATATGCATAATGTAATAAGTGAGAGGCTGCATCGGCGCGGTCGAATTCATTCAGAAAAAAGAACATTTGATACAGAGAGACACATACACGCAACCGCATTCTCATATTGATATAGATACATTTTTTCCGGGAAAACGATCACGATGATACTTAAAGAAATAGCGTTGTTGAATTCAACAAAAGTTTACGACTCCTTATCAGGCTGAAGCAATTAGGGATATTTAGCAATAGATTTTTTTATTATACATGATGAATCAAATACTGTTCTTTTACAATTTGTAGAAAGTTTGTTTAAATTAAAACTTAGATTTTTCTTAATCCATTTCAATTAATTTTATGCTTTGCAAAGAAAAAGACTGTAAAGTAAGTTTTTGATGAATTCAACGACGAAATTTCATAATATACAGTGGACCATGTAAATCCAAGAACCAGATAACCATGAAATGCAAAGACTAATCGCAATTCACAAACGAATAAAAGAACCGTCGCGCGACAATCGAGCACACGTGTATTCGATTACGGGATGATGGCGTTGTAACGCACATTATAAACTAATGTTGTCGTTGTAACATACCTTTCAAATCCGTATAATAACGCACGCGTGACGTTGAGGAGGAATCGACGGGAAATCGCGCAAATGAAGAATAAATAAGCAAAGCTCATAGACTCACACTCACGATTTATTAGGGATGAAATTTAAAAATGAATTATAATATGGTAATAAAACTATAGGTAGTCTCGCCCGAACCTGTCAAACGTAGAGGAACGGGAGAGAATAAGAGAGAAAGAGAAATCGCATGCTTCCTGTTTAGAAAAAATAAAGAAAATGAAGATTAAACAAAATAACGGAATATAATACCGAACTGTACCTTTCATAAATATAAAATTCTTGTTGATTGTGCCAATCCGAATTAGAAAAGGCGAGAGAGGGAGAGATTGAGAGACTGCGAGAGTATGAAAGTATAAAAGCAGTACGCGGGGAGAATCTTTTTTTAAGAGGCGTTATTCAAATACCGTATTAGAGGAAAATTATACATGTGTATGTGAGTGGCAAAAGTAATGAAATTATATACAAATAGGTACTACGCATAATCATCGATAAATCATGCATGTGTATATCATTGTTTGTTTTACAGTTATAAGTAAAGCAAATGATTTTCGTTTTAAAATTGAAAATAATCAATCTATTAGTGTAAAATAATCGATTACCCACCATTAAATTAACTTATTAGCTCTTTTAAACTGCTATAATTGTGTGCAAAAAAGTATCAAATTACCGGTATAATCGACCCCATGTATGTACGTAACTACGATTATATAAGTGAACATTTTGTAAAAACCTTCTCCCCGCGTGCCGAATAAGCGTGAATATGAGTGCGAGAATTGCGAGGGATCACAGACACACACACACACACACACACACACACACACACACACACACACACAACTCCGCCATGCCGGTCCCAAGCCCGGAGCCCCGCTACGCAAGAGGCGAAGGACAGGCTGACAATTATAAAGTAGTTAGATAAAATTGAAAAAGCAAATCAACAGAGCGAGAGTTTATTGAATTAAAAAAATTGATTAAGATTAAACAAAATGTACATATCGCACGGCGCGACGAGTGGGAGAATAATGGATTGTCGATCGTTGAGGGGACGAGCTTGCGCGGCCCCTGCCTGATTAAAACGCGGGATGTGTGGCTTTTTCTTTAAAAGAGAAATAAAGCGCGCGGCGAGTTAAGCGATGATGTATGTGAAAAGCGTCGAATTCCTTCGTTTTCTTTTTCTTTTTGTTTTATCGGCAACGCGTCTTGGAGAAAATGTTTCGATCTGCCTTTTGTTTGTTACGCGTTCGAAATTCGATAAATGAAAAGTTTATGCGTGTATGTAAACTTTGAAATTGTTGCATGATAAACTAAATAATCCGACGAGATATTATATTGATCGAGAATAATGTTTGTTGATAATAAATTTGTTGCGAAATTTGTCGTTGATATCGTATTGAACGAAGAGAGGAAAATGTTTTCTCCAGGAGTTTAACGTATACATTATACACGTATATACATGAGAACATATGTGCATATACATACACCACTTATGGGCGTCATGGAGCTATTTATTATTTATTTCTCAAACCGCCTACATAAAGCTCAACTTTTTTCTTTTTTTTATATACATATTATATACATACATAAGCGCGCTTTGCATCTGCACTCTTGTCTTCTTTATTACTTTTTTTTCATCGTGTATAATTTATGCGTCAAATTGTATTTATATATCTTTTTATCTTTCTTGACTTCTCGATTCTAAGGATCAGTAATTTGTACAATTTCTTTCTCTTTTTTGTATGTCGTTTGTATAAGGAACTGACTACTCCCCAAATCGGAGTAACGCTCGATTTTCTTTGTATAAAAAAATCTTTTTCCGTAACTGTCTTGTATAAAACCATTCGAATAAAAAATACTGTCTCATATTTCAACCAGACGTTTAAAAAAAATCGATCCACCCCCCAAAAATTCTGTAAATTTCCTTATTATTGAAAAAGAAATGAAAACAAAAAGCTTGCACTTTCAATTTTTCACACAGAAACTTTATTATTCACCAAATGTTTTTCATGAAATAATTTGCTTTTTATAGTTTAGATAGTTTCGAAGAGAAGCATCTTTATTTAAATTAGACCTTAAAATATTTATCTTTATATATAAAATAAATGTATTTATTTTTAGAAAGACTGATTTTGCTTCTGTTTGAAAATAGTAAGTGATAGTGGTTCTTTTATCACAAATTTTATCTGACGATTTTTGTAATACATTTTGTTTTCAGTTGACCATGAAAACTTTTAAAACAAACATTAATCCTTCCAAATGCAGATTCAATTGAATTTCAAAGGTTCTTCCTTATGGTCATAAATAAATTTGACCATGATTTTCTTCACTTGTCTGCAGGGTTGATGTTTTTCTTATTAGCACAAAAAACTTATTATGATTAAGTTTATGCCTATATAACCAGAATAAATCAATAAGATTCTAAGAAAGTTTCGTTAATAAAACATTTTTATACCAACTTTATAAAATTTCTCAAGCAAAGTGCATTTCTGTTCCGCGAAACTGTGACATAATTTTTCAAGTGAAACTTATACTTCAAGACTTTACTTCATTCCTCTTCGACATAAAAGTTACAGCGCACCGAAGATTTTTTTACGTAAAAAACTTAGATTTTTAGCGAAGGAACTTGGAAAGTCTTTAGAATCATACTGGAATAACAACTCAACTCAGAGTTCTCTACCAAACTAAACACTTCAACTAAACGTAGATAAACTCGACTTTCCGAAACGGCTGTAAACGTAAACTTCTTATTCCATTATGATAGCAAAGGTTTCGACGAAAAACAGAGCCGCTTATTTCTCGTCGCGAAGTAACTGTCAAAAGCGTATCAGAAAAAAAATGCACGAAAGTCGTTCTCCAAATGCCTGCTTAGAAAAACGTAAAACTGTAGACAGAAACAATTAATATAATACGCTACTCATACTACACACCGCCTTCGACTTATCCGCTAAACGATCATCACAGACACTCGCGCGCATACGATTATGCACACAGACTTACGCGTAGTGGCGACATCCTTATGTGAACCAATACACACGTGTAAAAACATTCGCAACGCATATAAGCTTGTACAATAGATGAGTGCATTTATATATTATATATATATATATCACACACTGAACAGCAGCAGCGCGAGCATCGAGCATTATTTTTTCTATTTTCTCTGTCGCCCTGTTTTTCTCGTTTTATCCACCGAAAAATTGTCCCTTTGATTATGAGGAAACAAATGTTTGAATTCGATACGGAAATGGCACGATCGTAAATTTGTAGTTTATTAATGTAATTATACTAAATTATTCCACGAGGCCGATTGAATTCAAAATTTTTGTTTTTCCAGCTCCTACTATCATGAAAGCACCGCGGCAAGTGCACAACGCAATGTAAATGAATCATCGAGTGGAAAATCGCGTCATGCCCATTAATTAATAAAAAAACGATTCCTTCATCCTCATTTATCCGATCGCGAGCGAGCGTTGTTTACATATATAAGTGCGAATCCTGTAAATAATGAAATTATTATATATAGTACTAACACAAAGAACAAATATCTATTGCGAATTAACTATTATTATTTTTATTATTATCTATTACCGCTATATTTAATCAAAGCTACGATTGCGACACTATCTTTACATTGTCGATTGTACGTCAGGTGTATACCAATATTGATTCATTATATTATTTCTATTATATAACGATATATGATATTAATTGATTGATGAATGATAAAAAAAAATATAGTATTATCCCTGTTGTCTGTCGCGGAATTGACGAGATAAAAGCCCGACAGATGTTGTTCATATTACATATTATATGCGAGGTGCCCGGTAATCTCTCCAAGAGGGGGTGCGCATTTTAACGACCAGCGAGTATCGTTATAGAAACATTTTTTTTTTAATTCATCCCGGTTATTTCATTATTGATTAATTTTACTATTACCATCGATATATCATTGTTACGTCACCTTATATTACGCACTTCTCTTTTTTTTAGAAAGAGCACCCAAGCATTTTTATTATTCGCATCGCTATAACTATATTTTATTACACATGTATATCGACACTATTATTACTTTTGTTACGTGTAACGATCTACGATTATTATTTTTTATTATCATCTGATTACGCATATATTTTCTACAATTAATTTTTATCAGCAATATCTTTATTACTATAGACAATTTGTCCTGCACCTATACCATTATTTTCTCATAATCGTTCTTTTGCGTTAGAGTTACAAAATGCGTTTGTGAAAAAATATATATATATATATATATTTGATTTATGAGTGAGAGAGTGAAATCTTGTAACTTTTTTTGTTGTAAATTGTTGAAAAAAAAGAACGTTGTGAAAATTTATAAATTTTCTATTAAAATTAGCCATTTGAAATATTATTGGGACTAAAGAAAAGGTTACTAACTTTCGCTTCTCGGAGCAACTCGAAGACCAATATACCAGTAGTATGGTACGACCGTATACGTAGAGCTCGATTTTCGTGTCAGCGTCAACCACACATACACACAGACACACACACACACAACACCGCAAGCGTATATCTTGTTACCGTCGTTGTATATTTTAAGCTTTTCTCAATTGGCTCGCCGGAGACGCTCTTTTTTATACTGGAACTTTTGTTATTAAATTATGAATATAGCGTTAATTTATACACGAAACTCATATTGTTTTATGTATTAAACAAATATGAACAATATATGCTGCACGAGCTTTTGTGAAAAAAGGGATGTCTATTCGCAATAAATTATAGTTAAGACTTTTTTCATAATTAAAACTGTACAATTAAGAATTGCCTTCCTAAAAATTTGAATTTTAAAGATTATTAAATTGAATGAGAAAAAAATGACATTTTTTCACTTAAAATCGTAATGAGTTTAAAAACCAACAGAAAAAAGAACCGAGAAAAAGAGCGTAGCGTCGCGTGGGTGTAAGTATAATAATTTATTTATTTTTCCTAACCGAATTTAAGAATATAAACGACGCGAGAGGCCGATGAAAAGAGAGCTTAAAGAAAAGTATATAATGCCGAGTCAAATCAGTTACCAAGCTACGTGCGGTGCGTACACTACATTAATAGTTCTATAATAATTCCGAAGTTGTGAAACTGAAAGTCGGAGAGCGCCTCGTAATTACAAGCGAATGGCAGCAACAGCTGCTTTTTAATACACATAAATTAATAATTGATCAAAAGATGACAAATTTCGCATTTTTACGGCTCTTTTTGATGTTTCAATAAAATCTAGCAGTTCGATTAGACATTGCGCACATCGTAGTTTTTCTTTAGAATGTATAATCGAAGTTTTATTTCACTATTTTACGTGTAATTGCAATAATTGTATAAATAGATTTCATGATATTGATATTGTATTTTGTTTTATATAGAATGTTTTTTCGATGCGACTTGCAAATCTCTTAAAAAACCGAATAAAGTGTAAAAATGATATATCTGTAACATATTCTATGGATCAAAAAGGCTGAAATAATTCGTACTGTATAAGTATATTTTTAACAAAACTTTGTGTTCAATTTCATGTCTCCTGAAGTTATTAAAATTTCGATTATGATTTTGAGAAACTTGATGAAATCGCGTGTATTCCGATTGTCTATTCTGAAAGTACCAGTAACCTATACGTACGTATTATTATGTGCTTAATGGAGCTCACGCAATTGTAGTTCCAGTAATTGTTGTATCGAAAATATAAACTTTCTTATCAAATTATCTCCGTTAGATACTTGCAAGGATTTTTTGATATTACGTATAAAAAATTTGTATTTTATAAAATACAAATTAATAAGACTTCACCATAAGCTGAATGGAAAAAAGAAAAGAAACTTGCAAGTATCTAAGCATGCTTTTCGAAACTTTTAGTATTTTTCTATGAACGCGGCGATCGGCGTGAACTGACTTTTGTACTAAACTTTTTTATTCAACGCATAAAAAGAAAACATTAAGTCGGCGCGGAAGCGTTAGAGTTGCTCAGCGAAGAAAAATACGAGACGATATGCGTTTTGTTAAATATAATAAAAAATAATTAGAAAAAAAGAATATAACGAATATTCTGAAAATGGCTAAGACTTGTGCAAGTTAAAGCAAGTAAATAAAAACATAAAACAGAGCAATCAGAAAATCAACGTCGCCGCTGACTGTGCTGTATATTGACACAAACCAATCAATCCACGATCAATCCTCCGCAATCGGCGGGGAGCGAATTTTTTATATTGAGCTCACTTCTAATCGTCCTTCTTCCATTAAATAATCATATTCATCCACATACATAGATGTGTAAAAGCGATGACTTCTGTGCAATTTTCACTGTCGATCGAACAATAATACAAGGCGAAACATCTCGATGCGTTTGAGAGAAAAAGGTAAAAGTATAACGCGACGCGGAAATTCTTGCTCTCTGAGTAGAAAGGAAAAATCGTAAGCGTCGACGGACTGATACACAAGTGAAGTTGCTGGCAGCTTCGGCCTTACATATATACATATTATATTGCGCCGAAAGCTTCGGGGTGCGCGAAGAAGATCGCGCGATCTCCGAGCTATCGCGAAATCTCTTTGTAAGAATTTTTTATACACTGTTTTTCTCTTAATTATTATTATTATTATTATTTTGTTTGTTCGCATTATTGTAAAGAAATATTGCGTCTTTCTTTCTTTGGAAAAATAAATAAACAAGCAGGGTGACGTTGCGAATGTTTCGTCACTGTGGGTATCATAATACTAAGGCGGTCGGACTACGACGACTATTATAACATATAAATACCGATTCACGTGTAACGCCAGTTTTGTATAATCACGATGGACGAAAAAAGTGACAGATTATTAAACAATAGATCTATACCGAAAAACTGAAAAGTGAAAAGAATCAATGATCGCATTCTTTGTAACCACGACTGTTCCGTACATCGCGGCACGAAGCGCCGACGCGGCCATTCTTCCAGAACTCGTTTTCTCCAAGAGAAAGTACTTTTTCTTCTTTATTTTGATAATCGGGAAATGGCGCCGCGTCGACGGCTCGCACTGACGCGGGATTCGGGTCGTTTTCGCAATTTTGTCGCCAAACGAAATAAGAAGGAAAAAATAAAGGAAACGTAAAATAAAGCAGAACAGCGAGAACCATTTGTCCTAGTCCTAGTATTCGAAAACTCATCATCATAATTTATAATCCACTACACTTTAAGTACAATAGAAATAATGTTACCGTAAAATATTCCTCGGCTTGATTATTTATTCACACTTGTCTCTTTCTCTCTCTCTCTCTCTCTCTCTCTTTGCCTTTCCTCTTTCCTTCTTCATGCACTTATTACTAGATTTCATAAATTTAGGACTTCATAAGGAGAAATTTTCGATTTTTGAAAACTAAAAACAATTATGTTAAGTTTGAGGACAATTAACTGTTTTCTTTTCTACTTGAGATATTAAAAAATTTTTATAGTTAATTTGATTAATTTTCTGTATACATCATTATTTTTTGTTTTGCAGTATATCAAAAGAAAAATAAATGTCCATTTTAATAAACGAAATAAACTTTATTTACATATAAAAGAAAATAGCCGGCTTTTCAATAATCTTAACATATTAACATAACGAGGATTAATACAGGGCGGACTTTGCATCGTCGACGCCGGCCATAATAATAACCATCAATCTCTCTCAAATAGGTACTTCCTTTATCTTCTCTTTACAAATAAACGATCGTGTGTATTCACATTAAATAAATATAAACGCAAGGACACTTGCAGCAGCTCTCAATAATCAGTTAAAAATACTCTTGCCTTAACTTTCCTAAGATAAAAGTACACATATGTTTTTACAAAAAATAATTTTTCTTCTCGACCGATCCCTTCAAAGCCAAAGAAAAGCGAGCGAACTTGGTCGCCTCCGCACGGGAGTAATGAAGAAGCGACAGCCGGTTTATCAGTCGAGGATATTAAGTTTGCTGTTGGTCTTGCGGAGCTGCGCCCGCCAGGGAATGATGTGTACGTTGTCGTCAGAATCGTTATCGTCGTTGCCGTTTCGTTTCTGTTCGGGATTTACCACCGTCGGTTTTTCCACCTCGACAGGTTTCGTTGGAGTAGTTACTGCAGCTGGAGCTACAGCTGCTGCTGGCGGTGGTGGTGCTGGGATCTCGATTGCCGGTTCTTTTTTCGAGACGATCGGCACTTCGATCTTTGGCGAGGGCGCGGCTGGGCTCGGCTGAACTACGCTTGAGCTGCATGGAAAATTGTATAATGTTTAGAAGGATTTGTTTGGAAAGAATTTATTTTATATGAATATAAGTTTATTAGCAAGTTGATAAGTAATTCTAGCTCTTAGTAATACGTTAATTGGCAGATCTAGAAAATTTGATGCGAAAGATCAATCTTTTAGATATAATAAGTTTTTAAACAGTAAAGTGAAATTTGGATATTAAATAATAGTAAAACATTTACCTCGAAGGTTTGGCTTCGCTATCCTTTTTGGCGAGCAACTGTCTTTTCCAAGGTGGTATTGCCTTTTGTCTTTTTTCCTCATTCTCCCGAGCAATTTGTTCTTCTAGTTCCTTTTTTGCGCGCTCTGCCGCCTTTCTCGCTAGCATCTGTCTCTTCCAGATGGGTATAACGTTTCCAGAACTGTCTTTTTCTGGTATCTAAAATATCATGAGCAGCGATTCAATTGAAATGAATTAATGAAAATTACTTGTGCCAATATTTTTAAGTATTAAGTTAAAAAACATGAAAATTTTATTACACTAACTTGGTCTACAAAATTAGAAATGCTGAACGCTTTACTAATTTCGGAGAGGAGAGTTTGCTCTTGCGTCTTTTCGACTTGTGCTCGTTGTACTTTAAGCTTTTTGATTCCAGGAATGTCCTTTGTTTTCTTCAGTTCGGCGATCAAGTCTGTCTTCTGGACGAAGAATGCTTCAGAAACTGTAAAACGAACGAATCAGTATTAGTTAAATCTATATTACATCGAATTATCGCATCTGTAGTAACTTTGCACCATAAGCTTTGTTAAGATGAGTATCGTAATTAATTTAATATTAGTACAAAAATATATTTTATTTTAAATTGCTTAAAAGTGGATTCCTTTTATTTTAAAGTAACACTAAATTTATTTTAAATGACTTGAAAGTACTATCTACTCATCCTAAAATAGTACGAAAATTCTTCAACTACTCAGTGAGGATGAATTTTTGTTTCTAAATAACCGCTATCACGTCGCAATAAATCTCGTTTTGCATTTTAAGTAGAGTAAGACCGGATACACGAGACTGCCAGTAATATCGGCCACTGAAAATTACGAGAAATGGAAAGCTCCATAATTGACTATCTCGTTTTGAAAAATATCTAATCTATGCAAAAAGAAAACCAGCGCAAGTGACATCTAAAACAAGTTGCCCTCATTAGCCCACTTGTCCAATAAAACTGCAACTTGCCCCCCCAACCGAAATCTTAGCGAAGCAAGCAGCTCAACACTAACCATTAGTCATGGAAACACTGCGATTCGGCGGCGCCGAGAACGTCTTGGTCGCGTGCATCTTGACGTTGGTGCGCCTCAGCTGGACGCTCGTCAAATCCTGAATGCTAATAGTCGCCAGCGGCTGCTGCTGTTGCTGGCTCTGGAGCCTCGAGGCTGGCTCGCTGCCGTCAGTAGCCGAGGCGCCCGCACCTGTTGAAGGTAAGGTGAGCGCGATGCCGTTGAGGGGCGGCGGCGGCAGCGGGGGTGGGGGTGGGCCCGACGTCGCGCTTCCTGCCTCTCTGTCCTCGTCCGCGTCGGCCTCGCTTTTACGGCACGAACTGTCCTCCTCGCTGCCACGGCCCTGGATGTCCAAGTTGTCGACCGATCTAGATGACGTTTTTTTTAACTCACTTGTTTGGCTATAGTGGTGTTAATGGGGCTTTTGCGCTGTTTTTTTGTCTTATTGAAGAAGTTCGATGCCTCCTATCGGTATAATTGTATCTTAAACACCAATTCAGAGTTACGATTATGCCGATAGGAGGCATCGAGTTGAGTCTTTAATTTTTTATTTATCATTAAGGATCTTATGTACTTTACAAATGAGAGTAGATGTGAATTTATTTGCGATAGAAGATAAACTTATCGATCTGAATACCAAGAGCTACTTTAATTGTTTTTCTTTTCTTTCTTATTTTAAGTAAAGCCGAACTCGCCTACGCAAACCCGAGGCAAAAACATCTCGATGTCTCTAGCATCACGTATGTAAATAACGAGCGGCGAATAAATTAGAAAATGCCTTGCTCTTGATTTCACGGGCCGATGCTCGCGAAGCTTCAAAAGGTGCAAGTTAAAAAGCGAGAAATGCCAGCTCTTGTGAACACAGGTCGCGACACGCGGCCCGAGATTTTAATGAAAAGCAGCCGAATTAAGCGATGATATGTAGATCCATCTCCGCGTCGATTAGCCAGCCGAGTGAGATAAGCAGATGCGCGCGCGTGCGCCGGCCGAGCGCATAAAATTCATCCGCCGATGTATGAGCGCGATAATTCAAAAGTATTTCACGAACAAAAGTGCTGGTTTTCGAACCGGATGCGCACGCGGAGCCTACCGGAACGCGCCGGCAGTCAGAGAGAAAAAGAAATCATTCCGAGTCTGTGTATGTCTGTACGTATATATAAAATGGCTTGGAACGAATGGTGGAAGGGAGAACAGAAGGCGATACTCGAGCTCTCCGATTTAAACAATCGCAAGGCGATGCTTATCTTGGCTTCTATGACATTAATTTATCGCGGATGCTTTGTTTTTGTTTTACTTGCGCTTTGGCTCATAGGCAGATTAGTTGTTTGGCTAAGCGAGTTATTATTTTACTTTCACTGGGCGGAAAATGTTGCTAAATGAAATCTGGATGTGTTTTGCATTGAGATTCCTTTAAATATTCGCCTATGTATGAAGGAACATTTAAATGAGAAATGGGGCTTTTATTATTCAGTGTCATTATAATCCATATTAATATTGTAATGAATAATTATTTCAGTTTTTTTCATTTGCTACTGCGAGTGCTGCGCTGAAATATAGTCTTCATTATGGTCTTTTTTAAATCCAACGGGAATCGTTAACTTTTACTTGAAGGTTCTTTATTGGTAATTTCTCAACGTTATGATCTACTTTCATGCGATCGTGAAAAATAAATAGTTTGTTTACTGTCTGAGTAAAAATAAAAATTTGTCGGGACAATATTATCAGTTCTTTTTTTAAAGTCATTTGGTTGGATTATTTTTATTATTTATATTGTAACAAAAGAAAATAAAGTTAAAAGAATTATAACGAGAAATTTAATCCGTTTCAGTTTAATTCTTACATGCAACACGAGACGCGCTAATTCTAGATTATTTAACTTAACAAAAGGAGCATCAAAATAATGAAACCGTAGTCACTAACTGTTCACCTTCTTAAATATTGCGCACTATAAGCTAGTCGTTTTTAAGCTGATACTTTCAAAACACTCAATACAGCAACACACATGAAAGTTAAATATTTTATACTTAAAGAGTAAACTTTATTGTTCTTTCTACCTTTTCAGTAATTAAAACGTTACGTTACTTTTAACCATTTGAAATTACGACTTTTTGCGGCTAATTAGTAATTTCACTACAACTCAATTAAAACTTTATTTATTTTACAAATAAAGAGTATGATTCAAAAAAAGTTAAATAAATACTTTACAAGTTAACATCACCTTTTCTCCGGCTCTCCTTTCAAGTTTCAATGCTGTCAGTTTCAACTAACGTTTATCTTTGCGATCAGTGTTTGAATTGTCGGCGTTTGAAGCATTCAATACCCGTTTTATACTCTATTATAAATTTTAATTACACTGTTATTAACATTTAACTCATATCGCTCTGCAGCTCCAACTTTTATCTCTAAGCCCATAAAGCTAGTATCCCTGGCTGTAATGGTCATCGAGAATCATCATTTTTATCTATATTCGATGCCGTGTTCCTTGAATACGAGGTTATGGATTTATTTCGTAGTGGAGAAAAATTTACATCAAGGTTTTCGATAAATTTAATAACGAGAGTTCGACCAATTAGGAAACTGTGCTTACTGTAAGTATGTCAAAAGACTTTTCTTTTATTAACATTAAAAATTCTGTAATTATTATCATTTTGAAATGATTCTTAAAAAAGGCGTTTCGATCCCGGATCTCTACCCCCGCTTCATTTGACGCGCGTCGACGCACTCGCCGTAAGCCAACCGAGCGGTTGCACTAGAAACGTAACGAGCAAGCCAATCTACTTATAACGAAAAAACGGAACACAAGCTTATGAACTTGATTTTTTTTTTCAAACACGCGGTCGGCCTACAGCAGCATTATTCAAACAGCCAACAAGCACACTGGCATTATGATGGTTAGAAAAAAAAGTAGAGAAACCAAGTGGTCTCCTAATTAGCTTGGTATAACCTTTGCCCCTCCAGAATCCGAAAGCCATCGAGCCGAATGAGGCCCATGAAAAATAAAATGAAAACCAACCTCGCTTTAGACAGGCTGCTGCTAGCTCCCCCGTTAGCGGGCTTGCATATACTCCTCAGATACTCGGAAGGCTTCAACAAGGTCTCCGAGTCGGCAGCCTGACTGGCGAACTTTGGCGGTATAAAGGGCAGCACCATGTGCCTGTTGACGAGGTGGGCGGTCACCTGGCAGGTGGCCGTCGTCGTCGTCGTCGTGGTGGTGGTGCTGCTGCTGCAGACGGCCTCGTCGCTCGTCGCCGGCGGCAGCGTACCGACTGCCGGATCCAGCAACGCGCCGGCCGCCGCTGCGCCGCACTCCTCGGACTTGTTGGCCGCTGTTGCATACACACGCCAGCAGCGCGGAGAGCGACAGGTGGCGGGAACAGAGCGGAAGAAGAGCGGGCCTTCCTTTATTAAACATGTAGGTGCACGGAGGAGACGAGTGTGCGAGCGAGCGAGCGAGCGAGTGAAATCTAGGTAAGTGTATTATATGCCCGCCTGAGCGACTCGGTCTAGTAATGGCCCCTAGTCTGCACTGCTTCTGACATGTGTGTGTGTGTGTGTGTGTGTGTGTGGCTATCCATAATCGCGCGCGCGGCCCAATTAAGAGCGTTTTCTTGAACGCCAGCGGGGTCTTTGTACGAGAGTGAGGTCCTTTCTTTTCCGCTGCGCCGGCGGGGGATCTCGTAGTTAATTGAGATGCGCTGGATGACGGGGGTTTATAGGAGAGCGCTGGGTTGCGCGCTCTGATAATGGAAGGATTATATCTTGCTGTTGGTTTTTGTTACGTCAAGTGTATTGTGGATCAGTGGTAATGCTTGTTTTTTTTT
>JAPYZA010005138.1:0-31111 GCA_030522685.1 Eupelmus azureus
GAGTCGATCGGATACTATTAAGGTTGTTTCGCAGTTTTCAGGTGTGGAGTTCGATCGGCAAGATATGATTCGACGATTATTTCTTAAATCAAATAAAAGATAATTTAATGTTATTTTTCAATAATGAAGTAATAATTTGTGATTATTAGTCATTCTAAATGAACATTTTCCTGTCATTTAAATTTTCCGTAATTGTTATTGCATACTCTCATATATTTTACTAATTACGAAATCGACAAACAGAAATTCAATTACTAATAACTACCATAATAAAATTGTCAATCTTAAATCAATTTAATTAGACAATGTAACTTCTTACTTAGTAATTAAAAATTATTCAGTGTTTTAATTGGTCCAATAATACGTATTAAACATGAAATAATTAAATCAACAAACTCTGCATTTCGAATTCGCAGTTAAGAAAGAGGAGAAACGGCAGCTGAGGCAAATGTGAGCTCCACAGGAGCGAAGATGAACGATCCTCGGCCGTCATTAAATTCGAATAATCAGTTTAACAGCGTGTATGGTATTGTACGTCACGTTTCTATATGGCTTTTTTTTATTTTCGGGTGAGCTATTGTGAGAGAAGTGAGAAATTGATAATTTTACACCGCGGGAGTAGGTTAGAAATTTATATAAGAGGCAGTCGTTTCTATTTAGAAATAAATCTTTAATAGTTAATCAAAGTTGAGAAGTAAGAGTTATTGAGATTTTACTTTTTTTAATAAATTGAATGTACCATTAAATATAGCAAATATAGGTGTTGGTAAGAGTTATTTAATTATTGTAGGGATTTTATAAATGATTTTAAAATAAAGTCTTAGCTTCAAATTAGTATATACAAAAATTTCAAAAGGATCAAGTTTAATAAATTTTAAGAAAAGTTGTTTGACATGCTTTTATAAATTATGTTTCTTACTAGAATATCATTTATAAAAATTGTGAATAGAAACGGAAAATAAATTTGTTAATTAATGGAAATTTAAAATGTCACGGCCGACACAGGTCAGTAATTTTGCGCTTATCCCACTCTTTCAATTTTAAATGTGAAATTAAACTCGAATTTTATAACATTTCTTCCATGAAACTTAGTATATAATAAATATTAGTATATAATATTAAAATAAAAATTTATAACCACCTCTATGACAGTTAGATCTTCTGTGACACATCTTATGAGATGACATTGACTTACTATAAATACAGTACGCGATATCAGTTTACCGTAAATATACTTATCCACTATAAGACTGTTATTATACTCGATATTGTTTATTACCTAAAAGAAAGTACGCTAATAAGAATGGTAGGCTGGGTTTCTACCTGTTGGACAAGTTCGAATAATATATAATATAATAAATAGATCCATTTTGCATGAGATTTCATGCGAGATTTCAGAAACTTACCGTATTAGCAACTTGGCTCGTTCAAGAAATCGTGAGATCTCACATGAGATTTAGTATATTAGATATCTTAATGTTTACAACATAAGTAACATTTTTAAAACTATTTATAAAAGTATAATTAATATAGCGATATAGATTTTTTGTGCTTTTTATAAACCTTTTTCTTTTTATTCACTTGAAGTTGTGACACAGAATGTAAATGAGAGAGACAATGAGAAGAACAATAGACACTAGACTAGTTGGGATTCTTTGACTTGCAGGGTTGTTATGTTTGTTTTAATAGACTCTACTATATGTTTTGTACTATTTTTTCGATTTTAAATAAATTATACTATTTACCGATCCGCTCCATGCTTTCCAACGTACATAAACACAGCCACAGTCACGACCGAACACAACAGTACTTTTGTTTTGGAAGAAAGCGAATATTGTAGAACAGTAGGTTTTTTCATCATTTATGCAGTTCATACCGCCATAACATATCGCCCCGGCATTTTTAGCCCTACGAACCATTGTACTCTCACGAATTGATAATATAATTTCGATTCACTCTCTATCCCCGCGTGCTCGCACACACGACATTTGCATAATAAAATCAACGGCACGCAGAATACGATTGTGTCGTTGCCGAGTATCAAAAGCCAGCGCGTGCGTCTCGCGCGTGGAAGTGGGAAATATGAATGGGCGGCAATTAATAATCGGGAGTGCACACCTAGAGCCCCGGTTCAATTATATACATCTATCGAATCGGCGCGGTATCCAGCGCGAGCTCGGGTATTCGCCGCGCGCGGACGTTGATTTATAACATAATTATCGGCGTATAAAGGGGAGAGAGCTTTTCGCCTGAGCCGCCGAATGGGTAATTGCTTCTTTAACAACAATGGAATTATGTTATCGCAACTACGTTCCTACTATTAGGTAACTCGCGCGCGCGTGCCCGCGCTCCTTTATATGTTTGTAATTGGGAAAATGAAGAAAGTAACGCTAATAATTTTCGATTGAAAGCAGATAATGCGCGCCGCGCGCTGGCTTTTTAAGCGTTAATAAGATTTTCGCCCCGATCAGTCGGCGCTGGCGCGCGCAATTATCACCGCCTGATACGGCCAATTACGTTTTCAATCATTTTATCAGAAATTGTGTATAAATAGCTTTAAATTGAAAACGTGTGATTATTAGAAGCGAAGTCCTTGGGCTCGATAACATTTTCTCAGGTTTAATAAGGCCTGCAGCTCGATGAAAACGAGAACGAAAAAGCGTATTATAATTAATGCAGCTTAACCATAGAACAATTTCGAAAAAAAGTGCGTACATTTATATCAACGTCCGACTACAAGCGGCACTGCATTTATGCCGCGCGCCGATAAAAGTAAAACGCAACGGCGTTTAATCCACGCCGCTCCATAAATAGGCGAAGTGAAAAAAGCCAAGCGCTGACTTTAACCAAAAATCCCTGACAAATTACACGCTGCCGCTCTTGCTGCGCCCGTCGGATAGCCGGCGAATTGCGCGAGCGTCTAGAACGCAATGCGAGTTATTAACTTTCATAGGCGATTTTTTAGCCGATGTCCTTTTCACACAGCGAGGCGCAGGTCGTTACGATTCAGAGCGCGCATACGCCGGCAATCTAATTAGACACGTGCGAGGCACAATGCCGAGCTCTTTTCAATGCGCGCATTTTATTTTTCGGCCGGCGAATTATTACTGCCGAGTCAGCGCGCGCCAGCGAGCAGTGGAAATTGTGAAACGAGCTCCTCTAGCCTGAGATGTGAGCGCCGATTCGATCCGGTAGCGCATCCAGCCCAGAGGCTTTCTAGCGAGCGTTGCGCGGGTGTGTATGTTGAGTCGGTATTTGCTAAGCGGCGGACGTGTCGATGCGATGCGAGAGAGCACAAATGACTTTTTTTTTCGAGGCTGATGGATGATGAAGTGCGTTTTAATGGGCTTTGATAGTGGCTATATGGGTTTTTAGCTGCGGGTAATGTAAATAATGATCGATCAGTTTGAGTCATAATATTGAATAAAGAGCGCCGGAAAGTGGATCTGGGGTCGTTGTGCAATGCGTGATTGGTATGCATTTTTGATCGTGTGGGTATTTTGGTTTCTTGTGATGTAACGTAGTTTTGAATAAATTTCCAAAACAAGATTGATATTTATAGGCGTTAATTCATTTTTAATGAAATTGTCACTGTGTGAAAATAATTCCTGAATTTGAAAAATGTTGTTCTACTTTAAAATCATACACAATCAAAACATTTTTCACCGATCAAAAAGCCCACTAAAAACTCCTCCTACCCATTATCAAGCCAAAAATCCTCTTATACCGTTAATTCGTCTCGCGGAAACCGACACAAAGCCCACCATTCAACCACCCATCGCCGTCGAATCATAACGGGTGCACGAGTAGGGGGTGTCTATATAACTGTTCGGTCGCGTGGGCCGCAGCCGTACGAACGCATCTCTGGGCGCTCATTAACGTCGAGATACAGAGAGAAAGACGCAAGAGCGGCGGCCTTTTGCATCGTCAGGTGCCGCGTTAAGTTCCGCGCTCGCGCTCTGTAATCAAGCCGCAAATAGAAATCTATTCTGAATATATCGATGGGCTTTTTTGCGAGGAGGCGCGGCGCACTTCACAGAGAGAGAGAGAGAGAGCTGACAAGTACGGCTGGGTAATTTTGTTACGATGGTCTAGGGGTTTGATTAGGGATTTTTTAGGGACGTCGCTGAGAGCAGGAAAACATTGGTTTGGCTAAAGTATAGAGAGTTTGTGATTCGGCTAAAATTTAACCTGAATCATTTTACTGTAACCTCGTAAAATGCTATTATTTCAAGCTCTTTTGTTACTACTTAATGTGATATGGTTTAACAAGCGCAATCACCATTGAAACATCAACGCTAAAATATTACACGCAAACAAACAAATGCCGCGATATTAATCAATTTAACTCCACCACAAAAACATAAACTAAATTACCCAAAATTAGCATAACAAATAACCAGCACTACCCAAGGCATCGATAAAAACCATCCCGCCAATCCATAACAATAAAAATCGACCGCCGGCTCTCAAGCAAGCACCTCAGCATTTAAACGAGTCCATCAAGCCTCGTCGAGCTGCATCGACTGTATATGCATCGGCGTGTGTGGTATATACACTCTCGGTGCGTCAGAGAAGAGAAAGAGAGAGAGAGAGAGAAAAGCGCTTGCGCAAGTGAACTCTCTTCGCAGCCGTTTCCGCATTACATAGATCAATCATACACAAGAGCGAGGGAACGTTGATACGCGTCGAGCCGCTCGCGTCTCTGTGTATGTATAATGCATATGCGATTGATCTCCATTACCTCACTGTCATGCGCGTCGATGTGCAAATGGCGCGCTCGCCAATTTTCTCATCAAATCGCGCCGCGAGAGAGAAAAGCTCTGGGCTCCGAAAAATCAGCGCGAAAAGGCAGAGAGAAGAATTCGCCGGGACGGCAGGGGTGTAGCCTGATTTATTAATCCCGGGCCTGTCGTGAGAAAAGCCGCGAGTGAATTTGAAATTGAAATCGCTATTTTCGAAGCTTGGAAACTATAAGCTAGCGTCTGACTAATTTGTCCCAAGTCAAAGCCGTTCTTTTACCCAGAAAATCCACCAGCATCCCAATAGATCTCCTATCGTGTGAATTCGACTACCGCCGGTCAATTTCGGCCAATGAAGCCGGCAATACGGGCCCCCGGACCATTTAATTACAATCCAATTGAGCTGGCTGATACGCGCTTGTATAGTCGAATGTAGGTATAGAGGCAGCACGCCGGCGGTGGACCACACCTGGTCCCATGCGGGCCACTTTAATTTCTCATGGATCTCGCCTCCCGTATATATACACGTGTACGCGGTAGTCCGACGATCGCGAGAGCGAGCGCCAGATACAGGGCATGAGGCATGTCTACCCGCAGGTAGCCGAATTTTAAAGGCTCTCACAAGAAGATACAGGGGCGATTCGGCGAGGAGTGAGCTGGCTATGGGCTGCTTATGAGAGTCGCCGAGCTTTCCCAAGGAAGTCATCCTGGATGAATGGCCGAGATTGAAGCGGCCTAATAAGATCTGGAGATTTATATGGATTCGTTTGAATAATGGCGCGAGCTTGAGGCGCTTGATATATTCTTGCTTGATTTTAAGGATGAATTACGTGTGTGTTTCGGGTACGTGCTTGTTAAAATTTTATTTTTCATTGTGTGGAAATAGAATCTTAGATTTAGTTCAAAGAATTTTTGCAATAAGTCATTAAATTTGTTTGCAATTTGGATTTTTAAAATGTATCTATTGTACTTAACAAGAAAGCAGACTATTTTTCCCAGTCCATTAATTCATCATCCACGCAGACAAATAGATCGGTAAATCAGCATCATTATTTCACACCCTCCCCTCGAAACAAAAAGAAGCCATATCCACCAGCGCCCAACTCTCCTAACAACCTCCACCAGCCAATAAGAAGCCAGTAGTCAAAAGCATCACCCCGCGCATCTTTCTCACATGCTGCAGCTCCTCGAAAAAAAAAAATCCCCACGAATACGGCCGATAATTTGCACGATCAGGCATTACTATCAGATCCACCCTCCCGCATTCGTCACTGCATAGCCACCGGAAAAGAAGGGGGAGAGAGCGTATAGGCCAACTCAGGACAATATGCCTCGTGCCAATGCTCTATAGCCCTTATACGCATTCGGTCAACCATTAACGAATGCGAGCTCGCGCGCGCTGGTGCACCAGTCCCACGCTGTGTATGGGGTCACGTGTCCGATCGGAACCTGTCTTGAGCACTGGTGCGCCGGGGCTGATTTCTGAGGGATGATGTTGCGAGAGCGCGGGCTATATGCAGTGTGTTATAGGGGAGCGGGAGAAGGAACGTGAGAGTTTGTGTGTTTGCGAGCGATGGGAGTGTGCGACTGAGATGATGAGGAGGCCGAATGTGGGAGCGATGAAATATAGCGGCGATGTTAATGAGAGATGCTGTTGAATAAATAAGGGAATAAAGTTCGTGCGCTTTTTTTATTGCGTATTTGGATAGAGAGTGTGACTCAGCGGGGGAATGGTGGCTGGAAAGATTTTCGTGGTATTTGGAAACTTTGTTGTTGGCAAATTCGGATGATATTCTTATTCTATGCGGATTAATGTTTTATAGCATCAGTGGGAGTCTATGATTAAAAGATTCCCCAGTACATTCTTTTTTTTTATATTTCATATATCAAACTTTATATTTTAATTATTAAATGTGAGTTATAAGGATCACACATTTAAAGCTTGTAAGTTTTTTCACTACATATTCAATTTTTGCACGAAAATGTACAAAAACCTGAGAATGTGGGTATAAATGAAATGTTAGTTTATCAGTTCCCAACAATATAACGTGATATTTCGTTTTTAATTTATTTTAAACAAGTTCTGTTAAAAATATATGGTCAATTTGATTCTACACCTAGTAAATTCTATAAAAGCATTTCTTTATTTCTCAAAAAAATGCATTTAAAAACGTATTCCTCCCACAAAAATCTTCACCAACACCTCCAACACCTCTCGCACTTTACACCAAAAGAAAAAAGCACTAACCCGATACAAAAGCCCAAGAGGCCTGTTTGTTTTATTAAAAGCCCCGAGTCAAGAAAATTGATGGACACTCTGCCGCTCGCAGCGAACAAAAGCTCTCTCTCTCTCTCTCCTCGCGCATACACACAGTAGGTAATGACAGTTCGATCGAGGCACTCGAGCCGCCGCGGTGACGTGTAATTTCGAGCTTCCGGCAGGGCGACCTGCCACGCGCCTGCTGCGAATTGAAGTCAATTCGTCATTAAACGCCAGCGTAGTGCCGTAACACATATACAGGGCTGCGGACATCCTTCTGGGGGTCGTGGAACTGCCGGCTTCCGATTGAGAATCTCTTTGCGAGCGCTCGAACTTTCGAGGATATATATCTCTGGCCGAATGATTCAGCGCCGCGCCGGATATGCGTCAGAGAGGATTTCTAGCCGATTGATCCAAGTGCTCGGCGCACTTACTTTATGCCGGGACGTGTGCGCCAGCGAGATATAGAGAGCGGAGAGCTGCGCCAATTTAACGTGCGATAGAGCACGTACAGAGAGTGTAGTCACTGTGAGCTGGGCTCGCTCTCTGGCTTCTTTGTGCGCGCTGCTGGAATACATTTGCCTTTTTACCGATTCTCGTTTATCTTCGCCTTTATTCGATGGTAGAGACTTTTTAAGTTGAGAGGGAGGGCGGTGGTGTTTTTACCCTTAAAATTTCGATCGATATAAGGAAAGGATGTAGGGGTGAACAGAAAGGGCAGAATAAATGTAGTTCTTCTAAACGCTTGGGAAATATACTCGGTATCCACTTAAAAACATTTCCAAAGCAGATTGTATTTCGTCGTTTTTATAAACTTCTCGCACATATTGCCCACCCCTCATATACTGTTCCATCCCGAAACAAACTACTCTATGACAAAAAACAACCATAAATATCAGTCCCCATGAAAAATCTCGCTTATACATCCAAACTCACATTCGCACCCAAACGATCGTTTTTTTACTCCACCACCTCACTAATGAAGCAATACGTCAAACCTCGCCCGCTTACACACGTGCGGTAATAAGTCGCAGCGTGCAAATTAAAACGCGCGTCCTCGTGTACATCACCAGCCCGATACACACGCGCACATAACACGAAATCCCGGAGGGCCTGCTTAGGGTTTGATTTCGGGGCTCGCACTCGCATATGTTAGCCGACGCGCGCGCTTTTGTGCGTGGAGCGCCGGAGTTTAAGGGACAATAATGAGCGAGTCCCGCGCTTGCGTGTGTGGGAAAGATATACACGAGGGCTGCTGGAGTGCGGTGTGTATTATACATACGAAAGGCGCCATTGTCGATTTATCGCTCGGTGGGGTTAGACGAATGTGTGTTTCTGACTATTGTCGAACGCCATCGGCTGAAGATGCGAGATATGCTGATTTAACTCTCGAGGCTTTGATGGCGATGCGTGTACGTGGTATGGAAATTGGTACGACTGCGCTTAGAGGTTGTGGGTATTGTTACGTGTGTGAAAATGTTGCGGGGAATTTATGCGAGATGATGATCGTTGTCGTTTATTTAAGTAACTGAGTTAATTTTTATTTTATGTAAAGAAGATGGATGATGATGATCTTGTGTGTTGTGAGGGAACTGATAAAACAAACTTAAATACATGTTTATAAAAAAGGCTACATTAAAGTGATTTAAAACCTTTCTTACTGTTGAGAGAAACCAATTTATTTAAATTTTATTTTTAATTTTTGAAAAATTTCTTAATGACAAGCTATTGTATCAACAAAAAACAAAAAATCCGAAAAATTCAAAATTAAATGAAATAATAAGTATTTTTCCTTATAACAAGGATGTTTGACATCGTCATAAAATTTTAAGACAATTTTTTCTTCAAATCAACTACAAAACAGGCCACAGCTTAATAAAATAACCTCTGATTCAATTCCCAAATCAATTATAACTTAGTTCAACTTTCAATTAACCCTCTAACCAGTCTAATTAAATCCACCATCCCAGCTCCAATTCAATCTCCCCGCACAATAAAAAGCCATTAAAGCCAGCATCCACGCCCGGCCGAGCCCGATCCTTCCTTGCGCGCCATCCGCAGCGAATTGAAATTCGACGCGCGTTCGCGATCCTCGGAGTCGTATATACACAGGCAGCTCGGCGTTTCTCCTCTTCTGCACATGCACCGCGCGCCACAATACATCTTCCTAGCGCGATGCCGCGCCGAAGAAGGGGAATCTCGCTCGGACGGCACGCGCCGAACAGATAAACTCCAAACAATACCGCGAATCGTCATTATTCTCGAGAGCCGCGCTAGATTGAATCATGAGATCGCGAGCCACGTGCCGGTATGTATACAGCGTGTGTATGTGCGCTGCCACTGACAGCGCGCTTTTTCTGCGAGAGAAAAGGAAGACAAAAGAAGAGCCGAAGTCGAGGAGCTGGGATAAATGTATGCAGTTTTTCGGGGGAGATCGTAGAGACGGTTTGCGGTGGAGAAGAGCGCATTGATAGCGGACCGAGTGGACTTGACAAGTGAATGGAGATGGTCTGGGAGTGTAGCTTTTCGAAGATTGCGGCCGCGTGGTTTGAATGGCTTTGGTTCTTGCGTTTTTCAACGCTGATTTAACGATGCTGGTGGGTTGGCTTGAGTTAAGTCGTTCGTAAGGGGTGGCTATACAATAAGAGATATTGTAAGATTGTTTATTTCATTGTGGCGTTGGACGTCGGGTGGTTATTATTTGAACGGAAATATCACCACTTTCTGGAGCGTTTACTTATTTCAAACTATTACAAATTATTACTAAAGCTATTACACTGTCCTAACTATTATACCGTTTTAGTTTCTTTACGTACATCTAATAAACAAAAAAAAAGTTATACCGATGCTAGCTCCTAAAAGAAACGATATCTCTTCAAAAGATGCAGTAATTCACCAAGACGAGAAATTGACCTCTGCAGAGGATGAACCCGTCAAAACGACCAGCACCGAGATCCACAACAATAGAATTTTTAAAATCTCCACCTTCTCCGCGATCATCTGTATCAGTAAAAATGGCGCATTCCACGAACTTCCCACGATCGTGGAAGACTCGAGCTGTGCCGATAATCCAGATGACCCTAACGCCTGGCTATCGTACGGTCAGGGGTCAGGGTGGAGCGTTACCAATTAGCTTTATGGATAACAAAGGATTTTGGAACGAATCAAGGAGCGACGTTCAGCTCGATGAGGCGGCTCTCTTACCTGTCGGTTATTCCTAGTTCGCAAGCATTGTCCAGGATAACGGGCGCAAAAAAGCTTGCTAAGGTAGACGGACAGGAGAGGAGTGAGAGAGATAAGTCACAACTCATCCTCGTGACCTTTTCAGCTGAGGTGCAACGAACTCGCTCGGCATGCTCTTTGCACCATCGATGCGAGTGTTGTGAGTGATGAAAAAAATGCCGATCTTTCGAATATTTAAGACAGATACTTTGATACGTGCTTAAGAACGTTTGATCGAGCCACTTTACAAATGAAATCATACTATTCTTATCTTCCGATACTATATAAATGTACGGATATCAGAAAAGAAAGATTGAATCTTCGGTCGCGCGCGGCCTCTTCAACCTAGGGATTAACTTTGACTCCTGCCGATTAGCCGCGAGAAATCGAGCAACGCCGCGTCAAAACGATAAAGGGCCTGCGATTTGTCGGGGCTATGGCGTCGAGTAGCGTACCGAATATAATGACGAAGCGCGCGGCGGCCCAAGATCAACACACTTGAGCACGAAAAGAGGTCGGGGGGAGAAAAGGTTCACACGCGAAATCACGCCAGTATTTCTCTCTGCAGCATTGTAGTAAGCCCGTTACAATTACATAATGCGATGCAGGCCCCCTGCGAGCTGCGTTATGGTTGTATGTGTGGACCTTACGTGCGTCCATGGCACACGACTATACTCCCACCCTTATAGGATTGGGTGCGTTGAGCGGGTGCGTATACAGTGAGAGTTTGGAACTGAAAGTATGTTGCAGGGGTGGAAGGGATGGGGAGAAAGTTTAGGATTCAGTGAGAAAAGACTTACGTTGTTGGTTTTTACGAATTTTTTTATAATTAGCTTAATATATTTTTTAGAGAATATATCCTTCTTTATTTGATTTCAATTTTTATTAATAAGAAGATATCTCGTTGTCGATCTTCATTGATCTTATAGTTGATGGGATTTTTTTTGAAACGATATTGTTATAATATTGGTATGATATTGCTACAATATTGGCACAATATTGGCATAATGTTGTTATAATATTGTTATAATATTTACCCAATATTGGCACAATTTTAACACAATATTGCTAAATTATTAACACAATATTGCTAAATTATTAACACAATATTGGTACAATATTAAGATAATATTGGTACAATATTGACACAATATTGGCACATTGTTAACATAATATTGCGCAATATTAATACAATATTGTAGCATTGTTGTAACAATACTGTATTAATATTTCAGCAATATTAAAGTAGCATTGCGTCAATATCTTAACAATATTGTGTTGATATTGAGCCAATATTGTGTCAATATTGTAGAAATATTAAAACAACATTGTGCCAATATTGTTTCTAAATTGTAACAATATTGTAATAATATTTTAGCAACATTTTTTCAATATTGTAATATTATTGTTGCAATATAAGTTTTTAACATATTTTCCACAACTGGCATTAAAGGTTTTTCTCTATGCTTTCAAACTTTTTACTTCCTGAATTTGTACTTTTTAGTTTAGAGTACATGATAATATTGTTTGAAGTTTTCAGACCTTTGTTACTTTGATATGCCAAACATTCTAATGAACTGTCTAAAATAAGAATATTATAAATAAATAATTCAATTGGAAACGCATTTCCGGAACACTCTCGCACTATTCCCATCTGCATCCCCTGAAATTCCATCGACACCATCGACCTTCAAAATTCACTTACCACTCACCCGAATCCCCCGTAAGCTAGTGCAGAACCAATCAGCATCCCACCACCCGGCACACGAACAGTACCCACGCACTTCTAGTCCCCCCCCCCTACTGCAGCCATATACACTATATCCCTAAACGAGAGACATTATCTCGGCGAGTTCGCATCCCACCCCATGGGAACCGGTAATGAGATGGCGGTCACGGT
The DNA here is from genome assembly GCA_030522685.1 of Eupelmus azureus. Lineage (NCBI taxonomy): Eukaryota > Metazoa > Arthropoda > Insecta > Hymenoptera > Eupelmidae > Eupelmus > Eupelmus azureus. The sequence continues at coordinate 12,125 of JAPYZA010005138.1, forward strand.
TTCCCACTCTCCCAGCGCACCAGCCACCTACAAAAGAGGGGAGGGTGGCTGGATCCTCAACCCGCCGGTGCGCACGAGGGGGAGGCTCAGAGACGCGTGCGCCGTGTGTATGTACGGGCGGGGGTGCTCCGTGAGAGCAACGAGTGAGAGAGACCCCCTAGGGCCATTGTCAACAGCGGCAATATGCTAGCGATCGCGAAAGAGAGAGAGAGAGTGGACCTGTGGGAACCGCGATTTTTTCACTATCTCTTCGCGGATGCGCACGTGGAGAATCGCACGCGCGCGCGCTTCCGTTGAGCCGCGTGCAGCTGAGATTGTTTTTCGCCGAGTGATGTACGGGCTCTTGAGAGCGAGTGTTTACGAGGGCCGGGCCGGAGAGTGGCTGATGCGACGATGGAAAGTCAATGGCTTCGGGCTGGAGTGGTTGGACTTGAGAGATTTCAGGGAGATGTTGAGGGAGCGTTTATCAAGGTTCGGCTTCGTTGCTTTATCTGAGCGGGGATAAACATCGGAGCTAGAGTTACGTTTGATTTAAAGGAAAATTAACTACGAATTTTTTCTTGAACTATAGCTAAATGAAATCGTACAAATAAGATAAAATTGTAAAACTTTGCTTAACGTTGTCAGCAGATGTGTTTAAAAAAGTGACAAAATCAAAGCCGGAAGTATCGACGTTCTTATATATTATGTCATATAGTAGCGAGCACTAAATAATCTGAATGCCCGCAGAGTGCGAGAGGCTATGTTGTGACTTAATTCAACGAGTATAAATTAATTCAGATCGTTTCAGCACTCAGAAGGAAGCTAAACCGTCAGGTTTCTATCGCACGCGACTTGGTAGAGAAACAAAGAAATTTGTACAAGTACTACCCCCATGCGGGACTTTTTCAGGACACAAGTGTGCACCGGATTATAACGCGAAATAAAACAAGTTGTTTTAAAACTTCAGCACACTAAAAAAGAAAAAAGTAGACTTGTTTAAGAAAATCTTAATTTTAGATTAAGACGTACACATTATGAAAGATTAATAAACTTTTCATCACGCGAAAGCAAACATTAATTATTTCCAGAGCACGTCGATTTTTCTAAACCCAAAAGTCGTTCCATTAAACGTCCCAGCCGCCTTTCAACTCCGGCAAAATTTCCCGTTCCCATTATCGCCATTATAACCAAAAAACCTCAGCACAATAAGCAGCCTCCACACACACCCGACTGAATTATCCAATTAAAGCAAACGCTCGATCTCGCGTATAACCGAGCCAAACGAGCTCCTATACTCTCGCCTACGTATATACCCAGCAGAACTACGCGTTCTACACTCAACGAGCAAAGTATAAAATTGCCGGCTCCGCGCTCGGCTCATATTATCAGATTAATTAGCCACGCTTACGCGTGTGGTACATGGGCCGATCGCTCCGCGATATACAGCCGCAACTTGGCCACGTAAGCTCTCGGCTCTTTTAGATCCTGTGGGCCTATTGTACAGCGGCGCCGCTAATGAAGTCGTATTAATTAAAAATTAACGCGCTGACAAGGGCCTTTCCGCACTCACAGCGATGTGGAGTTGGAAAGCGGACACTTGGGTAGAGAGCTGGGAAACGCGATATGGATAATGTACGTGGCGCTTTTTTTGTTTTGATTATTCGCGCTGTTTTCCCGGTGAGCGATATGTGGACAGTGATGAGGTGTGGATCAGCGCGATATGTGTATAGTTAGAGGATTGTATTCGCGAGATGGTGGAATTTAGTTGCTGAATGTTGCGTTTGAGTGGGAAAGTGCTGTGGAATTGCGAGAGATTTAATATCGTTTTGTCAGCGAGTGCAACTCACTTGTTTTTTAGAGGTGAGATACACAAACTGTCGTTCCGACTAAAATGAATCGAATTGCTCTTGCTGTTTTTATGTAAAAGAGAACATATCGTTATTCGTGAAGTTGTACATGTTTAAGACGTATTCATGTGTTAATCTATTATACTAGCATTTTTGCGAATGATTATTATGAGTGGAATTATAGTTACAACTGGCCAAAATTTCTACACAAACGTATTTTCACAATTTCGATACTACACTTGAATCAATTTAAAACTTTATCCCTCGTTCCTTCCAATCATCTTATCTTAGCATCATTAATTAAAGAAAGAACAATAATTGCATTCAAAAAAACAACCCTTAAATCTCAACACAGTACATCCACACAACACCCTAACAAAGGCACGCTCGAAAACATCAACTGCACGTTCTCAAATTAAGAAAACGAACGCGACGAATCGCATCATGAGCAATTAAATCCACTATACCATCCATTCCACCCATCCTCCCAACTCAAAGCGCAAAAAGCTTACCTCGCACACTCAGCGAGCATCTCGTAGCTCGGCAGCGCGATTAGGCCGACAACTAAATCGGCAATAACTACCCTCCAGCCGTGCATTGTCGGCGCACGCGACTTTCGCTCTGTACATGACATCCCGGCACGTGACTCCCCCGTGTGTGCATGTATATATAGACGCTCGGCTGGTGCGCGCGCGCGCGCGTTGCATAAAACGGCGCTGGCGGCCGCACGAGCCCAGGCCATTACCGATAATGGCCCGTGATTTAAAGGATTCAATCGGTCGTCGTCGTCGTTTCGATAATTGTAACTCGTTAAGCGAGCTAACGAGCCCGCTCTTTCATTCGGAAACTTTGGCGCTTCCTTTTTTACTCTTGCTTTTGCGCGCTCGCTTTTGATACGTGACTACGTTTCTCCCCTGTGGGTCGCTGTGTGTACGTGTTTATGTGAGCGTCTGCGCGCACGCTAATCTTGAGAGACTTGTTCGTAGGGGATTTGTCGAAAGGAAACGGCTGTGTAACGTGATTGTCCTTTGAGATACTCCGTCTGCTGGCGCTGCTGGCTGGCTGCTGCTGCTGTTGGGTAATACGTTTTCGTTATGAGGCTCAATTTTGCTTTTATTGGCCTGTAAAATGTTATGGACTTTTATAGAGCCGTGTATACCTGTGTAAATTTCTCGCGAATGTCCCTTTAATTTATGAATAGTTTTGGTTAACGTTATTTTCCAACTGACAATGTTCTTTAATCGCCCTCGCGAACAGATTAATTTACAAGCTTAACAAATGGAACAATTTATTAATACATTTATTGCGATCTGTAAAACCACCCTTTTCGTTTTCATACCTTACGACGTAGCTACATATTCTACACGAAATTGAACGGTCAACTTACAATAAACCAACACTGTAGCTCAACAGCGTGAAAACCGTTAGAACAACACTAAGAGCATCTATCACAGTAAACCATGTCTTCCTCCCTTTTTCCAGAAAGTCCAAGCGTCGAGAATCCGCGCGAACACGTCTGACCTTTCCCGCCTCACAATGAAATTTGTACCAGTTGCGCGCGGGCACACACACACCTCCCTCATCATTACCCCCAATCGTGGGAGCTGTCTGCCGCTTTCTCTCGCCTATTGCGAAATTCGCTATCGCGCTTTTCCCATCTTTCTCTCTTTCTTTCTCTCTACGTGACACACAAACGTACATATATACGTACGCGCACACTCGTAGCTCTTTTTCCCACAGGTGACGGAGGCAGGCACACATATCCACCCCTCGCTCTCAGCGGAGATCGAGCGAATAGCATATGTTTCACTGGACCCCCCTGCGCTGCCGCTGTAGCCTCCCACCCGACAGCCAAGGGGCAATAAAATCGAGTACTTTAATTTCTATGAGCGAGCTGGGTGTGCGTGTGGAAGTGCAGGGCACCGGCTACGTGTGACAAGCCGTTGAGTAATCTGTTTTGCTGCGCGTTCGGCGTTTTCGACCTAACGAGATAATCCCGTTGGCTGCGGCACGTGAGAAGCGATTTTTGCGAGTTGGTTGGTGGGAGAGAGCGATGGGAGCAGCTGGTGTGGGTGTTTTATGGTTTTATTGTGTGACTGGATTGGTTTGTGCTTTTTGTTTATTTTGTTCTGTTTGCTCGAATGGAAGTGTAATTCGTAGTTTGTTAGAATCTAACAGACGAAGCTATATTTATAATAAAGAAAACTAATTACATCCTAACGAGAGCCTATTTGAATTTCTATTTAGTGAGAATAAAAAGTTTTAGTAGAAATTTAAATATTAGAAGTAGCTCATAATTATACTTTTTATAATATTTAATATCTTTGCCACAATTTTGAATAAATTTCATAAATTTACAACTATACCATTTTTTTTTCACTCCAAATAAGTCGATTTTTTTTATTTATTATCAGATGTATTTCTACGTCGCATTTTTCACAAATAAATCTCCATTTTATGACACTTACGCCGTCAACCAGAACCCATTTTCACTGAAACAAGCAAAAAATAATGAAAAACATCTCACGTATCGACGAACAAAAGAAGATAAATTTTTTCTACGAAATCAACCATTCGCATGTTACTACTTAGAACTTCTTGCAAACAACTACCTTAAAAAAAAGTCATGCTAATATCTTCCTTTCAGTCCGCTCAGTGCATGACATAACCCAGCTCTTTTCTTAAAATAGAGCAGCGGCGCACAAAAGATCTCCGAAGTAGCCGCGCATGATGCATACAAGAAGCTTCAGAAACTCGCGCTTTCTCGCGAAAACAAACGCGCTCTTACCTCTGTACATTCTAGCATGATGCATAGGCTCAGAGGCGCAACGACGTCCCAGGCCAGCTCTCATGTGTCCAGCTCGTCCAGCTCCCCAGCTACCCACTTAGCCTGGCAATTTGTTTTTGCCGTCGTCGTTCTTCTCCCCTCACGGGAGAAAAGGTAGACTACTGCTCGAAATTGGAACTAAGCCGATTGCCGCTTATTTGCGCGTGCCCCGGCTTGCTTCTTGCCTATTTGTCTATGCGCGCCGGCGAGCGAATTGCGAGCAGCGGCCGAAGAAAATGAGCTCTTCTCTCTAGTTGCGGTCGCGGGGGATTGGAGAGCCCGCTGCAGCTTCCTCCTGCCGCGAGTTCATAAGGAAGGATTATTAAGTGTGTAATAGGCAGGAGATTAACAGCGCGGTACGCGGAAAAATGGCGCATTACTAATTAACTTTGCCGGGGAGCATGTAGCTTAACTTTTATGCGCCTTTGCGGGGATATATAAGAGGACGCCTCGGTTCCTGCTTCTCTCCGACCCAAGCGATGGTTTTCGAAAAACTCGGCTTTACGGCTCTTAGCTTTCGCGCTCGCAGCTTTCAATGTCCCTAATGCGCTAATGAAATTCCAGAGAAACGATTTTATTACACACAAGAAACAAATTAATTACGAACTCAAACCCGCTCTCTTCTTTCGTGTCCCACAAAGTATTACTCAATCGACCGGGCGAATGGAAAAAAGACAGCGGCGAGCGGCAAAAGCACTGTCATACCTGTTTGCTTTAACAGGTAATATCTGCCGATCGTCGCTCGCAGTTAAGTGCCGAGTTAATTCGATCGTTCGCCGAGTAAATCAGCGGACGAGCTAGCGTTCGTTCTACACACGAAGAAAGGCATCGGAGCGTGCTGTGGAGGCTGTGCGCGCAGGTACACGCTTGCGGAGCTGCCTCACGCGCGCAACGTAATAATCATTAATAACCGGAGCCTTAACAGTCGTCGGACACGCGAGAGAGCAGAGCCGAGTCTAATCGTCGCGCGACTAGAGCGAGAGCAGAAGAAGTTGGATAGGAGAGGATGGGAGATCGAAAACAATTTAGGACTTTTGGAGTTTTAGCGTTTTTGATGTTTGTAATTGTTTGGGTGTAAGAAATTTATTTTTAATTGATGGTTCAACGATTTTTTATGTAGAAATTGAAATTGTTTTTATAGTCGTGCTTCTAGTGTTAGGACCTGCCGAAACCATGGAAATTATACGGTATTATTATAAAAAACAGAAATTATAATAATACACAGTTTACTTCCAGTGTACTTAGAAAATATTTATTTAGTTTTACGAAACTTTTTTGTCAGTGCACACTTTCTGAAAGTCTCTGTAAAAAAAATGGATAACTCTTATATTCCAACCAAAGCCAAAATACCATAGTCAATTTCTTTATTATCAAGCCCGAATTCCTCCGGCAAATACACAACCATCTCACATAACCTTCCACTCCTTGGCGCTCGCACGGAACGCTCCATGTAGTAAACGCGCATAACACACGGCGAGGGAGAGCGCATTAGCCGGACGACTAATCTTGACTCGCGGACCGGTAATTACCGCGAAATGAATCATTCCCCGTCTCGGCAAGTAGACGAGAAGCAGAGCACAGCAGCTTCAGGAGAAGGTGCCTGTGCGCAGAGAAGGAAAAGAAAGGCGCCCACCGCGCGTTACCGTATAAATCACTCCGCGGCGCATGTACGCCGAGTATAATATGCGCGACGAGAGGTCCTTGTGCTTTCGAGGAAGCTCCCGGCGCGGGCCTCGATTAATCCAGGATGACGCGCCACGAGCGCGAAATTAATAAGCCCGGTAAACGCGGTAAGAGCGGCTGCAGTAGGATGCGGGATTGTAACGGGGATGGTTTTTTTGTTTTTGTTGTTGGTTCCTTTTTTTTTAAGGTACTGGGGATTGTAAAGTGGAGCGGCGGCAAAGGGGGGTTTTGGTTTTGAAAAAGTTTTTGTTTTGGCACTGGGGAAATAAGGACTATTTATCTTGAAGGCTTTTGAGAAAGTTTAAGTGGGAGCGGTTTAACATATTAAATGCATTAATTTGGTGAAGTTTAAGCAATATTTTATGTGTAATAATATTGGTAGACCCGATAAATTAACGAAATTTCAAAATTTACTAGTGAGATGGATTCGAAGGTAAAGGTACTATATGGCTGATGAAACGAGAATAATATTTATGCTGCAGCAGGCAAAAGATGATGACTATTCTTGGACAAGTCAATAAAAGTCTCTACCAGTCTAAAAATAACAGATTTTTCAATCCCATTTTTACGTAGCATGTATATAAACGACCTCTTACACAAGCCCCAACTATGTAGTTCACATTGTACAGCTCCCCCATTGAAAACTCAGATTTTTAAGTCTCAACTTGCATACACTCGCGATAATGACAATCGCATTTAGTAGCTGGAGCTCGAGCCGCTGAAGAAATTCAGTCGATTAATCGCGTTCCTCAAAACGTCCGGTGTAGCAACTTTGCCGCCATTGACTGACTGGCTCAGGCTTTGTCGGAGGAGAAACTCACTACATACCCGCGTCGGTGCATCGTTAAAATACTAATTTCACTAAACGTACGCCTTCGAATTTATTACTATCCTGCGCCTCGGTAACCTGACTTTTTACCCGCGGAAAGACAGTCTCGTCATCATCGGGCAATCAATTAGTACTTTTCAAACTCGAGTTTTACGTAATACAGCTCCGCGCACGTGCCTCTCTCCACCGCGTCATTGTTACAGTGCGGCCACAAAATTATGAATAATGCGCTACGGTTATGGGTTCGTTAAAGTTTCGAGCTAAACAAGCGTACAAATTTATTAAAATAGAAAGTCCGAAGCGTGCTGACGAACCGGTCTCAGCTCACACTCACGCCCGCGCCTTCTCTATTATCAAAACTACCGAATCTCTCGCAAAATACATAGCCTCCCCTTAACAGTCACCTCCAGGACAAATCTCCGCCAAAAATTCCCCGCTATTCCAAAATCCGCTAGGCAACCCCATTCCTGCGTCCCGGCCCGATCTCGCCTAAATCTCCAATGCAAAGCAACCACCCACTATCCGATCCGAAAACTACAACAAACTCCGCGCGTCTTTCGATCTCTATCTCTCGCACGCGGAAACGCCGATATATCATTCAGCCGCGCCGCGAAGCATGACCACGTGTGTGTGTATAGATATATATAGAGTCGGCGAACGCATCTCGATCGAACGGTCCGCGAGTAGCTCGCGCATCGATGCCGCCGCTTGGCGTATTTGTCGAGATGCTATCGCTGCTAGCGGCAACGAGTTATTACACACGTGCGCGCGCGCTGACCGTAGAATAGCGTGTTGCTGGGGCGCGTGACAGTGTCGTTTGTTGCCCGCGAGCTACCGCGCTGTGGAGATTTAAGCGAGGGAGAGCTGCTGTTGTTTAGATGCCGCCGTGTAGTTTTGCGTTTGGGGGGATTTGAGAGGTGAGGTTGGAGGGCGAGAGAGCTGAGTTAGGAAGTGGAGATGCGGTTTGCGATGCGGGGATTGGAATTGAGGTTTGGGATTGTGGTGGTTGAGAGTTTTGGATTGGTTTTCAAGTTTTAGAATTTTATGAATATCTTTTCTTAAAACTGAGGAGTAAGAGAGCGAAATTCACTCCTGATAAAGAGTAAATTAATAAATTTTTTGTGAGGAGTGTATTCTTTATAAGGAGTTTGTTTCAGCTTCAAGCAGAAATGTATGGCAGGAGAATTAAATGACATATAAATTACGTTGTATTTTAAAAAACTTTAATGTGTCTTTGAGCTTTACTGATCTTCTCATATCATTTTCAAATATTTATATATGAATTTAAATTATTCAGTTATTTATTTTCTGGTACAGGATTTTCTATTAAATACAATGAAACGAAATACCTATTAATCCGTAACAGATTAATTTTGGAAAAACAAAAAATTGTCGTCCTTAAATGTAAAGAGTAAATGTTGACTTGGATTTACTTCTTAACATTTATCAGTATCCAGAAAAGATTTTTGCAAAATCTAAGGATATTATTTTGGACAAATAGGGACCCCGCCTTTAAATACCATTTAAGGCAGTAATCAACGCCTAATCTTCCTTAAAAAAACCGCATCAATAATCACAAAATTCTCGCAATTTCTCAATTGAAGCAGTAGTCCTCAGAATAACAACCCAGCCAACTGGCGGCGTATCACCTCGCGCTTAGAGAGACACCGCGCTAACATAACTTAAGCGCATGCTCGCAGTGGGCTTTCTCTTTGTGTCTCGCCCCTTGCTTCTGCCTCCTCTCTCGGAGACGTTGACCGCGTCGACGTCCAATTGCCCGGCTCAGAAATGAGAAAGCCATAGATATATAAGCGCAGGCGCTGCGCACATACACACACATGCCAGCACGTGACGAAATCCGTCGCGCGGCTATCAATTATCGTCGGCTGGCAGTGCCGTTTTATATACTTGCTGCCGCCACCGAGGACCGAGCGGCTAGCCGCGTTTATCCTTCGCGAGTGAGCCTTTTGTAGCTTCGTCACAGCGAGGAGACAGCGAGACCGCTGAGCCAGCTAACTGCGCCAGCGAGCGAGCGACTACCGAGGCGAGGTTTTTTAACGTTTGATGTGTGTGTATATGGGATTGCGCGGGTGAATTGATAAATGCTGCGGCTGGTTTTGTTGATGCTTTGGTTGAGGTAATGAGCTTAAGAGGGGCTGTCTATGCAGAGCTGGGAGGGTGGGAAAGATTACGAATTCCAAATGAGGAGTTAGAAATTTAAAAATAATATGCATTAGTAGTTTAGGAAAATATTTATTGCGTATAAAAATTTTACTATGCTTTTATATTAAAGACATAAATCATAATTATAAAAATATTTATTTAATATAATTTTAAATTATCATAAATAATAATTATATAAATCATTTTTCGATTACGATGTCATTTCTAAGCGTGTTAAATAGAGATATAGTAAATGTATCTATATCAGGGTAAAAATAATTGTAAAAGAAAAATGAAGATAAAACTACAAGTTTAACAAGAAGTATATTAGATACTAGTTGGCGTATCAATCTTACGGTGTGTCTTGGTGGCTAGTCATCATATAGTAGAAAAATAGAACAAGTTATCGATCTAAAGTAAACAACATTAAATTTAATTAAGAGCATCATTTTCGATACTTATTTACATGAAAGGAAATGAATGCAAATTTAATAATAATCAATAATGATAATAATGAATTTAATAATAATTGTATTTAATAATCCGTTTAACAGTATGTCATACAGAGTCTGTCAGATTTTTTAAACTTCATAAGTTGTTATACAAAGATTTTTTGTATAGCAACTTATGAAATTTTTTATATTGCCATATTACCACTATCAAGCCTCCATTATTTTTTAATTATGTATATAAATAGATAAAAATTAATAGAAGAGAAAATTAAATCTAAAACTGCATTCACAGAACATAATTCATTTTTCAATCTCCCATTAAACATTAACCCCAGAAATCAATTTTTCTACCCACGTAATTTACATTCCCAATAATTATTCCAAGTATCAAGTGCCGCCAACAGCAGTGGCCCACGACTACACGCGAAAGCACATAAATACTCCCCGGCTTCCATAACTTTCCCTTATCGCTAATCAAAAACTACAAAGATCGAAATCCGCGCTCTCTCGCCGCGGCCCAGTAAATTACTCGCTCCGGCTCGTTAATTACTCCGCTCCTTCGCGCTTTACCCAACCTACCCCCTCCCGCCGACATAATCGGGCCACTGCGCGCAATCCTGCGCATTGTTATATACTCACATGCGTATACACACATACCGATACAGCCGAAATCGACAATAACGCTTCGTACGCGGCTAATATACAGCCGCTCATTGTGTATACGTAGCACGCGCGCGATAGCTCATAGAATTACGACTGGGTATAAGCCCGGCGACAGGATCTTTCTCAATCGCGGCCGCGCGGCTTTTCACTTCATTAAGGAGGGCCTTTATCTGCGTTATATGATCGTGCAGCCGGCCGGGCCGGCCGGCATCGAAAAATTATAAGATTATGATTCGTCCATAAATTTTCAGCCGAGCTGGCTACTCCACTGGCTCTCTCGATTTCTCGCTGCGAGAGCTATGGGGATATGAGTCTTTACTCGCCGAGGTGAAAATGGAGCGGGCTGCTTTGGACTGAAGGATTGGGAGTAAACAGAGTGGATTTTTAGAGTTATTCAATTTGGAGGTGGGTTTTGTTTTTGGTTGGCTTGGGTTTGATGATTCATTGTTGCTTTAGTTATTGCAGATAAGTTCGTGCTTTCGAAAAATTGAAGTTTAACATTTTTTCTAAGTATGGGAATAAATTAATTAAGTCATACACGCGATCAAGATAATTGTTTGTGCACTAAAATGAGTTTCGCTAATAAAGCTAAATCAGAGTTAAACGACAAACTCAATTCCAAGCACCTCCTCGTAATCAAACTGAAAATTTCACGTTCGCCAACCACCGCAACTCGACAGCCCGTATATATAAATTTGTTCAGCAAAGCACACTTATATAGAAAGTCCCCCTCTCGACTCTCTCCCGCGATAGAGAGATAATTGATCGACTCCCCTTCCCACTGAAATCCGCAACGGCAGTTCCGATCTCTTAGCCGTCCTCGCGCTGACATCTCCCGCAAACGCTCAGCTCAAAGAAAAATCGGAAAACCCGTACAACAAACGAACGAGCTGCGCACGCGTCGCGGAAGAGCCAGACTTTGCACGATTCTGAATTAAAAGAGCGTACACGTACGCGCTCCTAACGAGCGTGAGTGTGTGTATATACATCGAGCGCTCACAAAAGGGAGAGAGAGAGAGCCAGTTCTCCCGGCGCGTCAATCGCCGATATATCGGGGCCTTATTTATTGCGATCCGCCGCTGCGAAACGTGACGCCGGGGACCTGCACGGCCGCAGCTTCCAGTTTCTGACTCAGCGCGCGCGCGAGGCCAGATTTTTTCGGTAGCCCCGAGAATGCCGATTCGAAACTCGCGCTGTGTGCGTGTGTGTGTGTGTGTGTGTGTGTTGCCGTTATATAGGCAAGGAGATACGGGAAAGGCGCGAGGGAATTCCCTGAGAGTTTTTGAGAGGATTTGGCGCTGTTTTGGGGATTTGGAGACGGTGTGTTGACGGTTTTTTTGGAGGGGTAGGGATGAGGGTGATGCTGTGTGGGTGAGGCGATTTACGGTTTGGGAATTCATGACGTAATAGTTTCTAATGTTGCGAGGCGCGCGAAAACAATTGCACCGTTAATCGTCGAAGTCCGTGTTCGATGTCCAGGTTGTAAAAAGGGATTTTTGATAGGCGAAGTTTTTACTTTGTTGAGTAATAGGTAAATAATAACTTTTGTTCGATTAATGGGAATATTTTATGATATATTGCTTATTTAGTGCGTTCTAGCTGGGTTAATAGGGTAATTTTGCACATTAATCATAACGAAACGTAATTTCTTAAAATAAGACAATAAATAATAATATCGATATAACTATTTACTAACCTGCGATTTTTACAAATATAATGAAGAAATTTTGAATTCCATACAGACGTTCAAGCATGATTTAAACATTTTTCGCAAGCACCGGGAGTAGCACAACAGCGCCCAGCTAAACAGCCTATAAACAGCCAATAATTAACGTACATAATGAACCATAAATCTCGCTTGTAACCCTCGACGAGTTTTCAATTTCAGCTCGCCGCGGCAGGAAATATCCTCAAACAAGCGAAAATTTTCCTCGACTCTTATAATTCCCAAGCCGAAGGGGTCAGCCGGATTTTTCACCCTGCGCATACACCCATAAAGTACAGACTCGGGCAGCGTCGCCGCTCAGCGACAAACGATATTGTGCGCTTAGCTGGTTTCGCAAGGCGCGATGGGGGGTCCGACACCACCCATGTACCTGTCGACGCCATAATTCAGCGTCGGCGTCGAGGTGAGAAAAAACGGAAAAATCCAGCGCAGCGCGCGCGCTTACAAGCGCTGCTAATCGCGAAAAGCGCATACCGGTCTCTTAACGATTCTTCGAGATGGGCGCGCTGCTTTTCTAAAAGCGTTATCTCAGCGCTTCTGCATCATCAGAGAGCCTCGCTGGATAGGGATGTGTGTTATGCTTTGGACTCGGGTATGCGCGGAGTAAATAAACAGTGCGCGATTCGCGACGTCATTACAGCAGCGCGGAGTCCGAGGCTGAGCTTCTCTTATATGACGTGGCGCCAGCAACGGTAAACGAGCGGCTGGGCTTTCGCGGAAGCGAGTGACTCGGGTTAACTACATGTATGCGCCTCTTCTTAACAAGGGGTCAGGTATCGGTGTCCTTGTCTGCGATCATTACTGGGGTGGTAAAAATTCGGAGCGGTTGGATTGAGGAGGTTGGTGACGGCAGTTGATTGGGGCGTGAGCGACTGTTTTTAAGCTTAATTTTGAGGTTAGTTTCGAAGTCTGAAATAAGGTGAGATCGTTTTGTAGGCATTGATTGATTTTTTAAAATATAAATTTGTATAAGTACGTTAAATTATTACAGTGATAATCTTCCAAAATGCCCCGATTATTAATTAAAAATTCCAAAAGCTCGCATTCCTTCACCATCAAATCTCTCGCCACCATATCATCTTCACATTCGCCCGGCGCGCATTGTTATCTCAGCAGCGTATCGCTCGGATTTATAACGCCATTAATTGGCCGGCGCGTTTCCGCCCTTATATTTCAATCGGCGATCCGTTGCAGGCTCGCCTTTTCATGTAAGCCATCGATATTCGCGCGCCCAGATAAACGATCTACCGGCCCGTGACGAGATCATCCCGAGCGATATACTCCCGAGCTCTCGCGTATATATTACAAGCATATATATACACATCCAGGCGAGGAGCGAAACGCGCTTGTTAACCCGTATTAGGAGGGAGTTTACATGAAGTCCGATGGTTTGCTGGGGCGTAGGCGAGCTCGCGCGCGTTTTGGCTTGTAAAAGTAAATCATTAGCTTTTATCGTCCTGAGAGCGTAATTAAAGCCGCGCTGTAAACGTTGCCGGCTTCCGGTAAAGTTTTACGCTGGGTAATCGATTTATGCTTCTGGATTCCGCGGGCCTACGTACAGATGGATAGAGCCGATAGCTTCCGTGCGAAATGACATTTTTGCTCGGATTTACGAGATAGCGAGCCTGCGAATATAACAGTGATTGGAGCATTTTACTCGACTGATCAATCCAGCAAAATTCATGATTAATTTTAAGTGTATAAATTAGGAAAAATTACGTAACCAAGTATTATTTTATTAAAATAAAGTACGAATAATTAACACCAATCTCCAGTAATGAACGACGATTACCATAAAAAACACCAAACGCCCGGATAACAAAAAAACTAACAGGTGCTCGTTTGTCAATCCAGCAAAAAAAGCTTCAACGAGCCGTCTCCAATGAAAAAAAAAAGTAACAGGCACTTAGAACGTCGCCGCTCGGCGCGACAGCGGCTCGCCAAGTGACCGTAAAATCTCGCGAGACAGCCGGGAGAGAGTCGGCGTTATAGTTAGTCTCTCGGGGGCTATCTCGCTCGCGGATCGCCGATATAATATACGTGGACGTCGCGTATCAAGACATCAGTTAGGCGTCGCGGCAGCGCCCGGAGCGCTGCCCATTAATGAGTCCCTTATTGGACTGTAATTACGCGGAGAGTAAAGAGAGCACGGCGGAGTTATTACAGGGAGGAGACGCTTGAGATGGGCGACGTTAAGCCGCTCAAGTTATTTATCAAGTTGACTCTGAGGAGAGTGTGGTGCGTATGTGCCCTCGAGGAGTGCTGAGAGTCTAGCGCCGGGGAGCGCACCTGTTGCGCTGGCTGATGCGGGGTGGTTAATAGTTTTCTTTTGGGTGAGGTGTGGGTGTTGAGGTGTGGTTTTGAAGGAGCTAGGTGATTTTGTTAGGGCTATTATTGATCTGTGTTAAATAGATTATAATAAGATAGGTCATAGTTTAGGTTGACCAAATTTTAAGAAATTTCATAAAAAATTTTTAATTAATTCTAAAATAAAAATTATTTTGTTAAAAGAAATTATAATTTTTAAATTTATAAAAATATTATAATAAAATATTAGTATATTTAATAATAGTTAATTGAAAAGCTTCAAAATATTTTGTTTAACGAACCTGAATATTTTTTGCATAAATTGATTTATATAACAGAGCATGACTACTGATTTAATAAACATTATATGCGCTTATTTTAAAGTTTCTACAGCCTTTTTCGTTAGTCAATAAACAAAATCATTTTTCCAGTTGAACAAACGAGCATTTTTCTGTCCTCATGAGGAACGGTAAAAGTAGCAATGCTTTCACATTACCTTAAAAAGGCTGCTCCTTATATACAAGATTCGTTGTAGAAGAAAAGCCTAAAAAATATTAGGTCTTACTTATAATATTAAAAGATTAAAAATTGGTTCACTAAAACTAAATAAAATTAAAACACCTATTATCTATAAATATTATGTTTGAATAGCTTATACCTAAAGGGATCAAAGTGAATGACTAAAAGCATAATAGTAAACTAATCGAAACATAACAAATTTTGCGCGAATAAACATCATAAAATAGTGAAATTAAATTCAAAAAGTTCCTTCTTACATTCATTAAGCCCATATCTCGCCATCAAAGCATCAGAAACGTTCCATCAAACCAAAACCTCACCTATATCCCAGCAACACTCTTCAACACCTCATCCCTAACACCCACAATCACAAAAACCCTTAACGCAACCCAACACCAAATCACCATACTAACCCCAACGTCCACTCCACATCCTCCTTCACCTCACACACATACACACACATCTCCAGCAAAAGTGAAAACAGCGCGGGTGCTGGCTTATACGCCACATCCAGTGCGTACATGCATATACGCCCGCGCCCGAGGCACGCAATCTCCTTTACCGCAACGCCGTGAGTGTATATATACGCGCCGGACCGGACGATAAATCTCAATCATCGCCGGATTATTTTAGCCAGCGAGCTCCGGTATTCCCGGCCGAGAGATATGCGTATTACAGATTGATTTTCGGACCTGAAGGATTAACTCCTATAAGCGCGGCGTTTTCAGTCCGTCGATAGCCGCGTGGCAGGTTGGATTTGCGACAATGCGACCGAGGAACTTTTTCTCCTCTCCCTCGGCTTTGAAAGCCCCGATTTTATGGCCGCCCGGATTTACGCTATTTTTGACGCGCTAAAGCGCGCATTAATAAACAATGTATCGCTGCGTTCGCGCGCATTGCCAAGCATCCGGTTGTATCATTTTTCGTCTCGCCCTGCGACTACGCTAAATTACATTGAAATGAATTCCGCCGTCTTTCCTCCAGCCTCGCTCGCCTCGGCAAAAATAACCCAAAGCCAAAAAATCCAAAGTGAGTAAAACACGGGCATATATATTCAAAGTCGAAATCCGAGATAGGCACTTCTCGCAAAAACTTCAAACTACACGATTTCCAGCGAGAGAGACACGACAAGCTGTACAACCTACCTGGGTGCCCCACTGCGTAACCCACATCTGGCTCTCTCGAGACACGCGTCTCTCTCTCTTTCACAGACGCATTGTTCGATACTGCCTCTACAGGGGGAGGAGGGGGGGGGGTACATTCCCCGACGTAGCGCTCGGTGCTCTTGGCGCCCGCCTATCTCAGCAGCGCTTATCGTAACGCAGCGTGTATATACGCGGCAAAACTATATCCCCCGCAAGCCAGCCAAGTAGATCTGCGATTCTCCTCCGCGCGCATTAGTCAAACGCGTGTCGCTCTCGCTGCTATCAATGCCTCGCCGTGGAAGTTATCGTCGCGGATCGCTTTATATTGTGGGGATTATATTGTACGAGTGGTTCGGGAAAAAATCGCGAGGCTGGCCTGGCTGCTGTATTATCGCGGTGAGTTACGGTTCGGAGGGGATTGACATTACCGGGTAGAAGCTGGGAATTATGGTAATGCGGTCGCGGAGCTGTTTTGGGCGCAGCTCAAGTGTTTTAAGGGGAGGATCGGTGTTAAAAGTGAGAGTTTTTTGGAGGATTGTTTGTCGGCCAATTAGAGAATTCTTGCGCGTCTCTAAAAATCGTAATCCCCTAATTTACGTCGTTTTATTCTTTACCCGCGAACAAGTTATTTTATTATTTGTCATTAGCCTGTTACACATATATTATGTTTATATAGGGGTCGGATTTTTGCGCGGGAATAACCAGGCCATCAAATTTCAGCTATTAATATCGCGGCGCAAACGGCTCTGAAAACGGCGTATTAAAAGAAAAGCAACACGGCGCATTGCGCAAAGCTTACCTTGTTATTAGCGAAACCAATTACTTCTATTTATTATGCAAAACATATGCAGCGCCGAGCGCAAACACATATTAATGCACACGTGTGTGTATGCACGAACACAGGCTGGCTTCTCTCCTCGCGCGTGATTTTATCGATAGGCTCGATCGATCTGGCGCGCGCGCGGACTCGTTGGCCCAAATAATCCTTGCTATATTGCGCCTATAGGAGGCATTCCGTTTCAAATTAAATGGCTAATTGAATAGCAGTAGTTTATATTTGCGAAAATATAATGCGACAGATTTAAATCGATTAAGCGCTTGGAATAAAGATTACGGACGGCTATAAAATCAAGCTTCGTCGTACGTTGTAACGAACGATTTCTCAAGCTAATAAACAAATTGATAAAGTTTAGCGGAGTTATTGATAATTATGTGTAAATTTATGGATGTAATCAAAATCGAAAATGGACACTGTGATTTAAAAAAAATCATATTTATCGAAGAGAAGAAGTATTTACAGTTTTTCTAAAAGCTGTCACTCAAAAGAACTTAAAAAACTTATCGAAATAACCCTTTAAACACGGAATGCCCCCTATGCACCTACATTCTCTTAAAAAAAAATCCCGCAAACTGGCACAGCCTGAATGCAAAAGCACGACCCGCCTCAGCCTGTCCATATACCTTCAACTTTCCCACCCTCTCCTCACACAAGCAAACGAGGGTGTCGACGTGACTTCTCCCGACTTCTCGTCAATGCCCGCGACCTGCATCGTATCACATACACACTCACTCACCTAACTCCTTACGTAAACACACGTCCGCGCACGCACAATGGGAAATTACGACACGTGATTATAAGCGTCGCGCGCGGACCTTTAATTTATTCCCCAGACCAAACGCTACGTGTTTTCGTATGCGGCCGTGTGTATATCGATTAACGAAAAAAGCCGCCGAGCTATATACAATGGGCCATTGAAGCTGCTGCGCTCGGTGCGCGCGCTATCGGCGGACGATCTGGATCGGAAGCCGCGAGAAAAATCCAAAGCGCGCCGAGGGAGGGAGAGCTAATTGTTAATAGATCATGCGCGGCGAGTGTGCAATTTTAACGCGCACAATGCGCCGGTCTCGATTTGCTAATCGGTAGCGTTGCTATACCAGGAGGGAGTTTGAACGATCGATTCAAGAAATAATTTAGTCGTTCGGAGGCTCGATTGAAATCGAGGCGGTTGACAATCAATTTAGAAATGCTCGCCGAGATAACCGCGGCCGGCCTGCCGTTTTCTTTCGGCTTGTATTTATGACGCCGCTGTCGTGTCTCGGGTAATGTAATTGTGCCGGGAGGCCGTAACGGATTTGCTTCTTTTGAAATTTCAATTTGTACGAATATCGGGACTGGGAGTAAAAACAATTAAGCGCGGAATGCGCTGAATTTGTTCCATTTGTCGCGGGAGGCAGGTTAGCGGTGTGCTTCTATATATACTGCTCCTTGGAATTCCTGGGGGAGATAAAATAATTAAGATCGGTAAAATATCGTACAAAGTTTCTCGAAGCACCGCTGAAATCGGCACGAAATTATGCTGAAAGTGTAGGCCAATTATGAAAGTGGTCCTATATAAGAACGATTTTCGAATTTATACTTCAATTAGCAAGTTAATTCCGCGCAATGCGCATTATCATACCCGAGGCTTGATTAAAATACAATTTTTTCCCCCACACACCCTAACGTAGAATCGTTCGACCAGCCTCGATCGCATTTAAATACCGATTTTTCCAACATCCCGGCCATATAACCTTCGTCGTGAAAAGCAAAAAGTACCCACGGAAACTCCCCCCTTAAAAAAAAGGAAGAATCCAGACAAGACTAAACGTCTCGGTAACATCGGCGGTATCAATATAAGCATCTACAGGAATATCCCGATATCGGGCGCAGTGCTGCAAGTGCAGAGCGCTCGTCAGGTCGCATGAATCAGACCGGCTTCTTATGCTTAGCCGGGGTAGCCTTATTACCGTGGCTGCTCCCACCGCAGCCCAATAAACTCGACTGTTTATACTCGCGGCGGGGCT